>JAAGKR010002793.1:50566-86050 GCA_011419295.1 Clarias macrocephalus
GAGAGAGAGAGAGAGAGAGAGATGGAGTGACCGATGCAAGAGATGTCTGCCTGTGTCCCGGTCCCTCTGTGTCTGTGCAGTTCAGCTCATGTCTGCCATTTAAACCCAAAGGAGGGCCATCTGTCATTTTATCATGCACTCTTGTCCCTGTGGCACAGAGATCAGTTGCACTTATCTCACACTCAGCAACTGTCATGTAGCAGAGCTCACACTGAAACACACAGCACTGCCACAGACCCTAACCCCCCCCCCCTGCCCCACCCACACACATACACACACAGACTGTGCATATACACTATAGCACAAAAACTTGTGTTAATGTTTTAATACAAAATTTATTGATATACATTATATATTGATTTATTTTATAATATTATGATATTATATATTATATTATAATATATTATATGAATATATTATACTATTTTTCCTTCCTGAAGTGTATGTAAATTTTTTGGGCTGAATCTACATATACATATATATATGTGTGTGTGTGTGTGTGTGTGTGTGTGTGTGTGTGTGTGTCATGCTGACAGTAGTGAACACACACACGCACAGATGCACAGACACACACACACACACACACACACACACACACACACACACACACACACACACACACACACACACACACACACACACATATATACACATATGTATATATATAGATTCAGACCAAAAAATATACATACACTTCAGGAAGGAAACATAGTATGATGTGTAATATATGAATATAATATTAGTAATATTAATATTGTATTTTTGTGTTCAATAATTGTACAAATGGGAACAAACGTGTATGTATATATATATTATATATACACACACACACACACACACACACACACACACGCACACACACACACACACATATACTGTATATATATAAGATTGATGACATTTCTAATTAATGACATTTATATACAGTAAATATATATATCTTTCCATCTGCATTTCCTCTGTTCTCTCACGTCTCTCGACCTGATTGGTGATTGAGGGGAAAAAAGAGTCTTAATGGGCCTCGTTTTTCTTTCAGCGAAGTTGCGCATAAATGTTATCATCACATGCAAAAATCCTGGAGATTTTCAAAAGTTTCGTTAACGTTCCTCTTCATCTTTTTCAAATGTTGCTAAATGCCGGTTAGGCATCATTTTGCAAGCGTGTTTCATAGACACAGCTGATTCACATTCAATGACACCCACAAACACCATAAAGATAAAGCTCACAGAGACTGAATGTTGATTAAACTGTGTAAGAGCAACTTTTATGTACGGGGTCCTAAATGTTCCTGTAGTGCAGCACGGAGGCCATCATAGTGGATTTATTCACTTCAATAACATGAAGCGACTGAGGTTCACAAAAATCTTCTTTAAATTTGAGTGGAGGAAAAACAAATAAGAATTTTAATGCTGAATCTAATCCTTGTCTAAAACCGCAGCAACTCCGTTATACGATTTGAAGTTGATCAAGCACCATTTACAGCAGTCTGAATTCTTTTTATGCAAATGCAGGAGGTCTGATTGGATATGAAGGATTTACAAAGAAATTTGTCTGTATTCATGATGATGCAGAAGAAACGGTTTTACATTATTCTTTTTTTGTTCCCTCAGCAGCCAACCAGTGAGAGGACTGATGAGTTGAGCATGAAAATGCTGCTTAGTGTAAATTTCCCATAGCAAATGTCTGTATTGATTTCTGAACAGATTAATAACATGGATAAATTATACGATCAATCATGTTCAGTTAAGCGCTGATTGTTTCGCTCCTGAGCGGTGACATAAACGTCTGTAATTTATAAGCTGGAAAGGTGTGTATTCAGCAGGAGTAGAGGACACACTCATTGAAATTCTGTATAAATCTTCTTGTCGAGGCAGGTAGCTAAAGAATAATTCGAACAAAAGTCTTCTGTGTGGATGAAACTGCTTACACGCTTAACACCAGATTTCAGCTGTAATATTAGAACGTAATAGAATACCTAAAAATAGTTTAAAAATAATAAAAAAATGAAGGAGGCTTGCTGCCTCTACAAGTATTGCACATTTCTGGCGTGAATTTCATTCCACAGAAACGTTGTGTTTATTAGCACTGCTGATTCCTCAGTGGTCTGTTCGGACCAGATCGGGTTTGTACAGTATCGCAGTGACCTGGCTGATGGAATGTAACTTGTGCACGTCACAGTATGTTCAGGGGCAGCTACTATAAATGAACTAGCGACTTTTGGCAATCAATCAGCTAACAAATGTAAATAAATAAGATCATTGCTTATTTTTTGTGTGCCACCTCTGATGGTCGTAAGAACCAACCGTTCTTTCTAGCCCCGCCCCTGCCAGCAACCGTCACCGAGTGCTCACGTGTAAATAGACTAGAACCTACTGTACACAAAATCAACCTAACCAACGGACATTTGATTTCTCAACACCGGATCACTGATTTCAAGACAAAGTAGAGAAACAGTGGCAACACAGCCATTCACAAACACATGCAAAATAAGTATGGATGTCTGTCTGGTAACTGTCAGTAGGGTATAAAGTTACTGATTTGGTAAATGTGAATCTCTGGGAAGATGCTGTGCAATTTCAGTTTAGGATAATAATAATAATAATTTTAAAAAATAAATAAATAAAAATGACTAGGACTGAGGACCCTTGACAATACAAATACACTGCCCCCCCCCAAAAAGTCACTATTTCAAAAGAGTCAAATTATTGGCCTGCATAAAGCAAAGAATTGGGTTAAGAATTGTTTAATGCTGTATTACAACTTGGAAGAACAGTGCTGAATCCTCAACCTCATGGAAGACATGTGGGTAAAAAAAAAAAGAAATCATAAAATGACTGTGATTAAAATTCTTGGTGATGAAAAAAATCAACAGTGCAAAGCACGATCATTTCATCACAAACTAGCTGTGTTTCATAAGAAGATATATTGAGACTAATCAGGGGAAAAACATAATTATTGAACTTTGGAGCAATGGAATCAATTGCCACGAAGCAACATTAAATCAATTCAGATACAAAATTTATGTAAAAAAAACCTTACACAGTTTTGTGCAAAAGTTTAGGCACCCCTTGATAAATAACAGATTTTATATTTCCAGCACAATATTTTCAGCAAACATTGGTGCATAGTTACTTTTTATGTCAAAGATAAAAAAAAAAATGTAAAACCAAGATAAAATCGATGTTTGCTGAAAATATTGTGCATTTTTTTCCATTTCCAAGAGAGACTGTGTTAACATCTTTTCAATAAAAAAAAAATCACCAAAATCTGTGATTTATCAAGGGGTGCCTAAACTTTTGCATAAGACTGTATGCTAAAGAACATTCCCCTACCATTTAAAAATTCACACCTCTCTCACCGATCATCATAGCCTCTTCTCGGCAGACATAAAATGAACCCGGTCCTTGTTGTCTGGAAAAGCACACGCTGAGTAACACTAGTGCTTGAACTATAATGTCTAAAAATAGATGGTTTCGTGCATTTCTTGCTGATTGAATTTGATCTCAGCATCCATTTCACATGCTTTTATTCCCTACTCTGACTAACCAATGGGTTCTGCAGTCAGCACTGCCAGATTGCTTTGAACATTTTAGCATTACAAAAAAAAAGAGGAAAAAAAAAAAAGTCAGCTGTAGTGTCCTGGGGTGAGACGTGTCTCCTCGTCGGGTTCAGGAGTCCCGTTCAGAGAAAACTCGACAGCATTTCTCCATTAGGAAGGAGCGGTGCAGTATTTATCAGTCTGGGTTGTTTTTTTCTTCCCCCATCATCAGTGTTAGCGTTCTACAGTAGCTCTGTCTTACATACTGCATCATGCACTTTCTCCTTAGTGACTTTAGTTCAGTACCATGAGTTTTTTCCTTTAAGCGTGTAGCAGAAACCTATTTCCTTTTCTTCACAGGTACAAAATGAACTCGCTGCTGCACTGGCGAGGAAAGCCAGGAAATCAAGTAAGATTAATGAGCTTTCCGATGGGAGGCAAATAAATGAGTGTCTTGTTTTTACGGGTGTGTTTAGTAAACACTGTTAGACTAATAGATTGCATGCTGATTGATTGCAGTGTCTGAGGATGACAGTTCGGAGACAGGAGAGACTTCCCCACAAGAGCCACAGAAACCAATTGAAGACAAAGCCAAGGTACAGTACAGGTCGCTGAGAAAATTTGATTTCTGTGCTTTTCTCTTCCTCATGTTGTCTTTGTCAGACAATGTTAACTATTTTGATTTTATGTTTGTGTATTGCCATGTATACTTTAAACTCTGTTCAAGTAGCTAAACAGTATCCTGGGTATGCAACGTACTGTAAATCCATGCGGACAGTAAAAAAAAGACGAGACCAAAAAAAGAAAAAAGTCATAACTACAACTTAGTACTTGTTTAAAGCACCTTTGGCTGCAATGACAGCCTCAGGTCTGTTTGTGAGTGATGCTACAAGCTTGGCACACCCTTCTTTTGGAAGGTGGAAGGTTCTTCCATTCTTCTTGGCAGAATCGCTCAAGTTCATCCAGGTTAGATGGGAAGAGCCATTTTCAGATCTCTCCCGAGATGCTCTGTTGGGTTCAGGTCCAGACTCTCGATGGCACTCCAGGACTTTCACAGAGTTGTTGTTCTGAAGCCACTCATGTGTTTTGTTGTTTTTTGCAATGTTGCAATTTTGGAATGTAGACCGTCGCTCCAGCCTGGCAGCCTGATCACACTGGAGAAGGTTTTCACCCAGGAGAGCTTTCTATATTTTTCTGCATCAGTTTTTCTTCCCTGCATTCTTACAGTACTAGTCTCAGAATCCCAGTCACAGAAGAACATTCCCACAGCATGATGCTGATGCTGCCACCACCATGTTTGACCGTAGGGATGACTTTAAGCTCTTGAGACCTCAGAAAGATGTTAATAAGGGAAAAGAGTGAGATGAGAAAATGTAATGTACAGAGTAAGGTGTATGATTTCCTGATTCCAAAGAGTTCAACCTTTGTGGCATCAGACCAGATGATTTTGTTTCTCATGGTCTGAGAGGGTGTCACTGACTTTCTGGCAAACCAGTGTGTGTGTGTGTGAGTTAGTTTGTGTGTGTGTGTGTGTGTGTGTGTGTGTGTGTGTGTGTGTGTGTGTGTGTGTGTGTGTATGAGTGTGTGTGTGCACATGTACTGTAAGTACACTGTGGTAAGATCAAACTTCCATTAGCCAGGTGTAGGAAACTTTTTTTTTTTTTTTGCAATCCGTGTTTCCTGAACACAGAATTTAGAGCAAATTAGCTTTTAGAAAGAGTGACTCAGCAGCTTAGTAAAGAATAAAGAGCACATGGGGTCATGTCTGAAGAGGAACATGCTGCTTTATTTCGAATAAAAGGTGTGTGTTTCCTGTGGATTTCTGGAATAATGTGAACTGTAGGTGTTAGGGTTGTGTTTGTGTGTCTGTAGTTGTGTATGTGTATGTGTGAGAGGGAGAAAGAAAGAGAGAGAAAGAGAGCAGGAGCGAGAGCGGGAAACAGGACGGAGCGGGTGGGCGGGTGAGCTTGGCGGGATTTCAGACATGGGAAACCTCTTACTGTGTCTCAATAATGCATCAGCTCGCCATGATTTGATCGGACATAAGAGTCTACCACAACAGAGCACTTATTACAGCAACACAGCATGGACTTGAGATCAGGCATCTTCACTGCAATCACACACACACACACACACACACACACACACACACACACACACACACACACACACACACATCCATCCTCAGTACATTAATGAAGTATACACAGATAGTACAAACCTGAGATCAGACTAAAGATTGACATACTGCACAAGCGTAATGTAGAAGTAAGATATACACCACACTACACTAACACATGATCACAATTATATATAGATATATTAGATATAATACAATTCACAGACCTAAGATCAGACATGCTGCATTCACACTGCAATACCACACAACTCAAAAGTGGTATAGGCCTGAGATCAGACGACAACAACAATCAGAAAAATAACATACTACACCAGAGCTACAGATCTGGGATCAGACATGTCCACAATGGAACTGACACAACACTAATATCTGTTATCTGTGATCTGTTATGCTCACTGCACTCTAAAGTGTGTGCTGTACACGCACTTTAAACATTTGAGGCAGACAGAAGAGCAAGCTGCTGCAGTAACATGACAGATCTGAGATCAGTGCTACTAAGGTCATAAAAGCACATGCTGCCTACGATGACATACAGGACCAATGCACCATGGAGCTCTGAGATCAGACCCTGTATGATTACTACAAAACCACACCCTTAATACTGTACAAACCTGAGATTAGCCATTTGTTTTTACCTATACAACAGGTCTGAGATCAGATATATTTATTTCAGCACTACATTGTACTGACAATGACTAGGCCTCAGATTTTGACTCAAAGCCAGTCTAATACCTCTAGTCTGAGGTCAGACACAATAAAGTAACAATGAAAAAATGTCTCATGCATGTGAATAGAGAGAATCGATAAAATAAAATAAAAATGCCAAAATTGCCATAAGGTGAGATTAGAAAGGCTTACTACATGCATCTCGAGGTCTGAGATCAGACTCGGCTCACAAACTGCAAAAAAATCAGAGCAGAAGCCAAACCCAGCATATTTCTTCCTGATCCACATGCATGTACTGCATGGGCTGTCTCAAAATAAAAGTGCGTCACTGTTGCATAACTGAGAGGACAGAAGCGGTGGCTGTAGTTAGTATCAGTTTGAGGTATTTGCATGATTGTTGTTGTAACAGGAAATCCAGCAGGCAAAGAGAGAGAGAGAGAGAGAGACAGGTCTTGTGATGCTGCTTATCAGATATGTTTATTTATTGAGGAACCTCCTGCAGGAAAGTGCTGATGATGGAGCTTACTTGTCTGTTTACATGTGGGTTAGAAGGGGACAAAATCAGAGATGGTTATTTATAGCTAATGATACAAATCCCAAGGAAAAAAATGCAGCTTTCCTTAGGGATGCTAAGCGCACGATGGAAACTAGATAATAAGACTACTTGGGTTGAAAAATACTTTTCACTGGAAACTGCACTTCAGCTAACTGAATAACAGAGAGTTTGGGAACTGATTTATTTATTATAATGTGTCTGGTTAAAAGAGAATAAATATTTGTTTTTAAAAGCCAGGAAAGGAGTTCATAAAGCAGATTATAGAAGAGTTCGTTCTGACAGAGCAATCTGATTGGATTAGAGATACAGTATTCCAGGAGTGGTGATAATAGACAGTAACAGCACTGGGATGTTTAATTAATACCTATAACTGAAGCAACAAGGGTGAAGGTGAGTCTGGTCAGTCCGCAGTACAGAGGAGAGGTCAGCTGCCTGCCAAAACCCACATTCAAAATGTAATTTTAAACAACTTTTTACTTAATAATTGCTCCTAAGTCTTTCAGAATCGTCTCCAAACCGTATGTGCTGTTTTATTTATGCCCAAGTCAAGCTACAAAGCTAACTAGCTTCTAAAACAAGATAGTATCCCAAATCCCTCAACAATGGTGTAAAAGTAATATAACACTCAAGGTCGTGCGGTATTGCTGGATATAAGCATGGCTGTGATGTGCTGTACACTCTCGCTGCGAACCACAGCCGTGCTGATATTCATCACAACAGTAGCCACTCTTGTGGGATGTCGGAAAAAAAGAAAACAATTCTTTTAGGAATGTTAGTGGACATTCAGCAGAACGAATTAAAACATGGGACGAAATCCAATTTTAAAAAAAATCATTAATACAATTAAGAACCATTTCTTTTAGTGAAAGTTATAACACAGGAAAAAGAAGAGTTAGAATGTTAAAGAAGAGATTTAAAATTCACTCAAAGAAAAGACAAAAAAAGCGATGGAACATGATGAAACAATGTGAAACACCTGCAGGTGATGCAAACAATGCTGGAAAATGTGTTATGATGTTTTTATGATCTCATAAGTAAGTGTATAATACACTTGTGGTTCTGCTGATAAAGTAAAATAATCAGTCAAAGAAAAATAAAAGAAGTTAAATGTGTGATGTGGTGTAACGTTAGACAGGGGCAACAACACTAAAATGCATTCTCTTCTAATAAAATCATATCCAACTTATACTATAAAAAAGTCATACGTTTATATGTAAAAGTCATACGTTTATACTAAACAGAAGGAACTAGTGGGTAGTGGTTGTTTAATGGTTAACATGGTGAAGGTCATGGGTTTAAACCCCAGCACCACCAAGGTTCCACTGTTGCCCCTTAACCCTCACCTGCTCAGATATACAATATATTATAATACTGTATAAATGTAATTCCTCTGGATAAGACTGTCTATTAAATGCATATCATGTAAATCACTGAAGACATTTACATTTAGGCATTTGACAAATGCTCTTGTCTGGAGCGACTTACAGTGCAAAAGTGCAGTGAAGTTTATATCATTGGATAGATCCTTACACAGTGTTACTAAGTTACTAAGTAAGTGCCATCGGTCAAACACTGGTGAGGCGAGATTAATATTGAAAGAAACCTAATACAGATAGAAACAGACATCTAGAGGACCTTCATTCCACCAGCTAGGTGCCAGGACAGAAAACAGTCTAGATGCACGTTTTTTCTTGATGTCTGAGACATGGTGGGACCAGCCGAGCAGTGCCGGAGGATCAGACGGAGCGTGGTGCGGTGCGGGCTGTGATTAGAGCTGAGAGGTACAGTTCTCTCTGTAAGTGGGTGCTGGGCCACTTTTGTGGCTTAGTGTTTTGAGAACTGAAGATTTTGCGACAGAGTCGGTGCTAAATAAAAATCCTCCTTACAGAAGATGACTTGTGATCACTGATTGGACATTTTCTTAACAATTAATTACCCAGTTAATTACAGTTATGTACAGTTTTCGATTACGTGGCACATCCGCCTTACAAGTCCTTACAAATTAGCTGTTACCATAGAAACATTAATGGATTAGAATGAGCACATTTGACCAGCAGCATTATGCTAAGAATTCAGCATATTGAATATTTAATAATGATAACATCTTAACCTCCCTTTATTTTAAACGAATAAATGTATATTTTGTTTAACTATAATGAAGGTGTTTTTTTTTTCTACTTTGTTTTTTGATTCTCTTGCAACACTCTCTTGGTGTTTGTTACACTTTACTGTAATGCGAGTGTAAATGATAAAAAAAAAAAAAACTTTGTGTGTTTGTGTTGTGTGGTGTAAATATCTGCGTTGGAGGTTATTAGCTTGTGCAATTTTGGGGCCCTTTGTCTTATTACATTGAATGATAGCAAACAGAGCATTTAGCATGTGTGTGTGTGTGTGTGTGTGTGTGTGTGTGTGTGTGTGTGTGTGTGTGTGTGTGTGTGTGTATAGCCTGGCTGTGCTACATCTGATTAGAGCTCCTCTGTGGTTTCCTTCCACCCACAGCCTGTATGGTTATTACCATGTAGGTAATTACAGCTTAGGTAATAGCATCTCTCTCTCTCTCTCTCTCTCGCTCTCTCTCTCTCTCTCTCTCTCTCTCTCGGTTTTACTCAGATGTGGTCAGATACATTTGCAAATGGCCATCAGAAACCAATCTAAAAAGTAAGCTTCCTCTCAGAGGGACTCGCTGAGTGCGCGTTCCTGTGTTCAGTATTTCAGTAGCCACTTCAGTAGTTTTCGTTTAAGCCACTAGTCTTCCACTGAGGGGCGTCATTAAAGTGAAAAAAAAAAAAAAACTCAGGAAGCAGCTTAGATGAGAGACCGCTCACGGCAACCATTTAAACGTTCTCTCTCATCGACCTGAACTGATTAAAAAAAAAAAAAAAAAAACAGTGACCTTTCCAGTTATTATAGACCAGACCAGCTGATTAATGCACACTTTGCTCTTGATGTGTTTGCTTTTACTGTTAATATGAAAAATGGCTACAGGTGAATTCACTAATACATGGCGAGAGAGTGGAAGGCTTAGTGTTATGTTGGTTGCATTATTACTGCAGCAGGTATTAGGAAGGATGCTATGCTTATATCAGCTGTATATTGATTCAGACATTTAATTCACAAAAACAGATCAAAGTTGTGCTTAATTATCAATCACATAAAAATCGATGAAATCTACAAGTCATTGGACCCATGCAAGCTTTTAAGCTACTGTCTCCCCAGTCACTGCTGTGCAGGTGTGAACATGTTACATCAGTTCATTTGTAACTGTATTGTGAGCAGAAATCACATCCCACTTGTGATCCGGACAAAAAAGGGCAGCGTGCATTAATTCGCTTTTTTTTCTGGTCTAAGGGTGGCAGAGGACTGTTGTACAAGGGTGTTGTGATCTTGCATGATGATGCACGTCCTCACACTCCTGCAAAAACTTCATTTCGAGGTGTTTAATCATCCTCCCTATAGTACTGATCTCGTCCATCAGACTTTCACCTGTTTAGTCCCCTGAAAGCAGCCGTACGAGGACGATTCACTTCTGATGAAGAAGTAGAGACAGCAGTGCATTTTTATCGGGGGAATATGAACGCTTGGTGACAGATGGATAAAGCAAGGACAGTTTTGAAAAGCAAGGAGATTCTGCACTGTAAAGAATAAATCGTAAATTTTACTGTAAAAAAAAACACCAGTTGTAGTTGCCAGACGTTTACTGTAAAAAATACGGTAGCAACATTTTTGGTTGTACGGGATTGCACTCATTATTCTGTATATTTTATGGATTTTAATAGTTTTTTCGAGCCTGGCTCGGAATGGAACCCAGACCCTGGTGGTGCAAAGCGACAGTGCTACCCACTACACTACTATGTCCATACAGTTATTGTCATTGTTGGGCTTCCTCTGTTCCCCGCGTCTCCCGCACGACTTGCACTCCAACAACGACAACATTTGTGTAGCAAGTACGATAGTGGTTAGCACTATCGCCTTGCACCTCCAGGGTTGAAAAAAAAAAAAAAACCCATTAAAATTCCGTAAAATGTGTGCAATCACGTACAACCTAAAAACATTGCTACCATATTTTTTACGCTGAACGTCTGGCAACCACAGCTATCGTTTTTTTTTACCGTAAAATTTACGGTTTATTTTTTTACAGTGCAATAACATATTTTTTACGGCAAAATTCTGCCAACCATGGTTGCCAGTTTTTTACCGTAAAATGTATGGGTTTTTTTTTTACAGTGTGTCGAAACATTGTTCATTTTATACCATATAAAATGGTACATTTATTAGTTAAATATTGCAGTGTAAAATGGAATTAGAATGTCTCAAAATAATCGCAATGAGAATTTTTTTTTATAAAAAAAAAGTAATATTTGTATATTTCTTGCCCTTTTTGTTTCAGGTTCATGCTTTTTTTTTTTGGTTTTGGTCTCAGATCACAGACCATCATGTGCACGAAGGTGTTTTCTTAATTTATTGAGGTTTTTTAAAGTAAAAATGAAAAAGTCACGTGTTTTACTCTTTCTCAGCACCTCTGTTATTGTTTTGCTGCCAGCCTGAGTAGATTCAGTCGCACCATGGGGTAATTACCTCACAGGAAGTGCTCTGCTCTGCACCAATCAAAAACAACTCAGCATCAATAAACAAAAGGAGGCATCTGGCTCTGACGATAGTTTCTACTGTAGTCACAGGCCCCCTCCTCATGTTTCTGAAGCTCACAACTACTGTCCCAAGGGTGTGTCTGGGTTCGCGTGTTATCTATTCTAGGGTTTCCCTTCTGCGGAAAATGTAAAAATAGATTAAAATACGTTTTCAGTCTAATCTACATACAGCCTCTTGCATACGTATTTCCATTTGACCCCACCCACATTAATATGCCCACATTTTTATAGTGTTTGCCTGTAAAATAAAATCGAGATGGACTTCAATCTCTTGATCTACAGTAGAACTTTAACCTGTTTACTGGAAGCCTTATACGTCGACTATAAAAATGTACATAAAAATTGTAAAAAAAAAACAAACAAACACTATTTGTGATGAAGCTAACAGATTGAAACACTTACACCAAGCAAGGATTAGTTTTAATTCTGAAAATCTGTATTATATACACTTACTTATCCATTTAAAAATAATTGTAAGTGTCTTTGGTTTTTTACATAAAGTTTTCTCAGTTTCACCCACAACTGCCTTCTATTCACTAACCAGTATAAAATTATGTCCATCCGCCTAATATTGCGTAGCTCGTCACTTTCGCTACCTGAAAATCGCCTGCTCTGAAATCTTTCTATTGGAACCAGCATTAAAACTTTATCAGTTTGAGTGACTGTAGCTCTTCTGTTGAATGGAAATACACAGGCTAGGCTTCACTCCCCATGTGAATCAGTGAGCCTCGGACACCTATGAGCCTGCCTCCAGTTGATTGAGTTTTCTTCCTTGAGCCACTTTTGTTAAAGTGGAACATCCCACATGAGCTGTGGTTTTGGCTCTCACCCAGTCGTCTGGCTATCACAATTTCGCTCCTGTGAGTCACTCAAATCCGTATGTTTGCCCATGTCTCCTGCTTCCAATGAAATTCAGGGGGGAAAAAAAGTTTCACTGGCCTGATATATCTTGCTGGCTTCATGTGCCATTGTAAAGATATATTTTATTTTATTTTATTTTATAACTGTACTGTAGCTGCTGTGACAATTGTCTAGATGACTGGGTCAGAGTAATTCCAAAACTACAGCTATTGTGGGATGTTTCCGCTCAGGACCTACAGGTACCAAAAGTGATGAACCGGTGACAGGGTCATGGGATGGCCAAGGCTCCCTGATGCACCTGGGGAGCGAAGAATGGCGTCTGCAGCTTCCCATTGCAAGGAGTCAGAACACACAGCGCATCACTTTTTTGGCAGCAAAACGGGGGACCTACTCAATCTCGAGCGGATCAAGCTTTGAGTAAACATGAAGTTCATAAATGTAATAAAAATATTAAGGGTCCTATATTATATTGCAATACCCATTAGATATGGACTTTTTGTTCATACCTCAAACTTTAATTCACTGCTCCAGTGTCAAAAAGTAGTGCCAGCCCCTCCAGGGACAGCAGAGCTGAGCAACAAGCCTGACTATCCAGTACATTACATACATTACATTGTCCTTATCCAGAGCGACTTACTGTACATTTTTGTCTCATTATACATCTTAGCATTTGAGGGGTTAAGGACCTTGATCAAGGGCCCAACAGGGACAACTTGGTGGATGTGGGATTTGAACCTGGGACCTTTTGAACTGTAGTCCAATGCCTTGACCACTGAGGTCACATAAGGCAAGGACAATACAAAACATAACAAAACCTAGTAAATGTATTTAATGAAGACCCATCTCAAAGTGAATTCTAATTGATAAAGGTGTCCTTTAAAACACTAGAGCATACATGGGTAAGTTTAGTATGGGTTTAAATCATATAAAATAATTAAGTAAATCATTTTGCAAAGCATACTTTATGGATGCCTCCCTCCCCACTCTCCCCCACCCTTTTATTTTTCTCTCCTGCTATCTAGGTTGCACACTAGTAACATAAACACACCTCAGATCAAATCTGTAGCTGTGTGTATTATGTGAAGCCCGTGGCTGATAACACGGCTTCCTTTCAGGAAACTAAGTACTCTTTCCCACAGCAGTCCTCTCCGTCGCTCTCTCGGCACTTTCCTGCTCCTGTTTTGGGCGGAGTTATGAGCGCGCCCCTTTTCTCTTTGCCGAACATACACTTACTCATTGAAAGTTAGACACACACAAAGTGAGCTCACTCATACTTCAGACTAAGACAGGCGGAGAACTAGCAGGGGATGAAAGCGAGACGGGAGCAGCGTGTACACACCACACACACCACCGTTCTGACAGCACTGAGACTTCCAGTTTCTCCACCACACTCATCGGGAGTTTATTACACATTAAGGCACAGTGTGTGTGCTCCTGCTTCAGAGTGTGTCTTGTAGTTTATCTGGCTCTGTCTGCCAGTGTGTGTGTGTGTGTGTGTGGGAGAGATGGGCAGCATGACGTGGGACTGCGGGCTGAAGTATCTCTTCTCTCTGCCTCCGGCTCTGCATCAGGGTGGTGTGTGCGCGCTGAGGTCCCCGGATGAGTTCTCACGCCTGGAGATGGTGCAGAGGCTGGCAAAGGATGGCTGCCGCTTCCTCCAGAACCAGAACTACAGGCTACCTGAACGCTCCACACAGGTCAGTGAGAGGCTCTGTCTACCTGCTTTACTTTCTCTCAAATGGGGTTATTGTAGCTTCATTGCTTGCTGCAGCAGTGTGTACATCCATGTGCTGTGTTTATCCATGCTTTTGAACTTTTTTTTTTTAGGTTACATTATTAATTTTCATTAAATAGTAGTGATGTGATGATAATTTGATGCCAGCATCAAGCCTTATTGTTACATTATGTGCCTCTTTAAATAGGATTATAGAGATTATAGATCATAGAGAATTTTTTCCCATCATAATCATTAATAATTCCAATTGTTTATTTGATTTGGTTTATTCTCATATAGTATTAGTCACAAGATTTCTATTATAGGCCAATATTTTTTGTCTTAATATTTCACCCACTATATTATATTTATTAGTAGATGTGGCTCGTTGATTCACTGATTTACTGAATTATTAATTGTTGACTGATTGATTCATTGATTCATTCGTCCATTGATTCATTGATTGATTCATTGAATCATTCATCCATTGATTCATTGATTGATTCATTGAGTGCTTTATTGATTTAGAGGGGAATGAGAAATAAAAATATACAAATATACAGTAATAAAATGTTACATTTTATACACAGTTGTACACAGTTGCATACAGTACAACACACACACATACACACACACCAGCTTACACATGAAAATGGAAACTGCAGTAAACACTGGACTAAGCTCTTTCTCTCTTATATGTATAAGTGCTCTTAATAATGTCTTAATAGTAGCTGTTTTTAGTTATTGTTACTGTAGGTTTGGTTTTGTTGTAGATTATGGCCGAGTCTGTATTGCTCAGGTCAGCTGCACCATTGACTGCAGCTACATGGACTAACATGATTTGAGTAAAACTGACATTGTTTAGTCTGTAGGGAGCAGAGGAATTGTGTTTGGACCTGCCGTACAAGCATTCACTTAGTCTCTTTGTGTGTGTGTGTGTGTGTGTGTGTGTGTGTGTGTGTGTGTGTGTGTGTGTGTGTGTCCATGAGTGTGTTCTGTAGCCTCCAGCAAGGTGAGCGAGTGATTGAAAGAGCATCAAAGACAGAGAAAGTGACTGTCTGTCTCTGTTGTTACTATCAGTGAGGTTAAGATCATCCATTATATGATTTTAAGCCCAAGATTTATAATACTGAAACACAAGAATTCCAATTTTTGACAGTGGAGCTGTTACCACTCGTCATGGCTGAATTCAGGCTATAATGTTAGAAATGAGAAAAATACAGAATCATTGAACAAAACTATTTAGAATCTTTGTTCGGGTATCGAGTTGTCCAAGGTGATTAAATACATAGACTGGTCTGAATGGAAGTGGCATTGGCGGTTGATTGGTGAAAAATAAGTACTTTACATGCTGTCTTTGCATAATGTAGAATTACAGTAAGGGGAAATAACATGATGAGGTTTTTGTGCTTTGGATGCAGAATTAGAGCTTTGAAGGAGTTTCTGTAGCTCAAAGTGCAAGAAATTGAATTCTCAACTGCTAATTTTCAAATCCAATCTACTGATCCCCCCAAGTTTTGCTCAAGTAAAAGTTCTCCATTTACTTGTGTGTATGAGTAAAAGTGCAAAAGTACTCGCCTTCAAATTCACCTAAGTATCAAAAATACAGGTCTTGTATTAGTTCTCTCTCTCTCTCTTCTCTCTCTCTCTCTCTCTCTCTACTTCTTTGCTTCCTGATTTTTGTTTTTGCCGCTGTCCACAACCAGCTTTGCTTCTGATTTCAAACACCTGTTACTTACCTATGCATGTCTCGGAGGAAAGGCAAGTCATGCAAATATGCATAAAAGTCAGCAGGTGGTGAAATTCCTCCTTTGAATCCCACATACTACTGTGGTTCGGTAACGCAACACCATGCATATTTGTAGTGAAGTAAAAGTACATATATTTGCTGTACTCTTACTGTAAGTGGAGTAAAAGTAAAAAGTATCCTAATAAAATTACTCAAGTAAAGTAGAGATACGGTACATGAAATATCCATGTAAGTAAAGCAAACATACTCCATTACCTCACACCTCTCGCCACAATATTCACATTATATCACTACAACTTATCCTGTAGTCTCTAAGTCTCTGTTGATTATTTGGACTTTTATCTTGCGTGTTATTCAGTACCCAGTATGACTTATCCATAATAGGGAAAATATGTAGTGACAAGAGTGAGGAATGTGAGTGTGGAATCACTGATGACTTCAGGAGGTTTCAGAGGTTTCGGCTTGTTTAAGAGTCACCATGTAATTGCTATGGCGTATCACTGTTCCTGCATCAACAATAGTGATTAAAGTGTAATAAAATATAGGACACTTCAGGTGTTCAGAAATATGACTGGCGCATTTGTTGATATACGCATGTAGGAATCTTTATCTCTTTAATCTTAGCTTGTATTAATTAGCTTGCTTATTGTATGCTTGTTTGTTCCTTGTTACTTGTGCACCCTCAAATGCCAACTCTGTATTTAAAGCCCCTTAAAAAGTCTCTTTCTTAAAGTTACATACTGTATGTACTGTAAATTAAATTAGTAATGCTACTTCTGCACATGAACGCAATTCTGTGAAAGTTTAGGAAGTTATAACCCTGGGGTTATAAACCCTCATATTTCCTGCATATGCACAACATATACCGTATTCAGTATTCATTGTACTTAGGATTCAGGGTATTCAGTCTTCAATGCATTGAGCATATTTAGGATCCAGTGTTCCCTGTTGGTTTCCAATTTATAAAATGTACTCATGCCTTTAGTACAAGACAAAAGTGCTAAAGCACAAGATAATATTTTTTGTTCAATATTTTGGTACAACATCTATGTGTAAAGTACTGAATACTGAACATGTACTGTACCAGAAAACGTCCAAAAGTTACCATGTGAAGGGTTTTCCGACCACAACACATATACTGTATATCTAATAATTATATGTATATGTTATATCATACAGTATGTATATGTTTCAAAGTATCAAAAAGCGAAAATCTTAAATTAATAAAGTATTTTTCTTTCCTACCACATTAACACAGTCTTTATTATAACACATGTAATTATTATAATGCATATAATTATTAGATATACTATATATGTGTGGTGGTCGGAAAACCCTTCACATGGTAACTTTGGGACGTTTTCTGGTACATGTTCAGTATTCAGTACTTTACACATAGATGTTGTACCAAACACAAACCGAGCCTCACAATAGCCACGGCTCTCCCTTCCTGCCATTGACTCCTGCCGTCATCAGCGGTGACAGGAACGTCACTGACAGGGTGAGAGACCAGACGTGATTACTGTTTGCCTCACATACAAGCTTTTTTCCTCTCTCTCTCTCCTCCCATGGCTAAATGCCTGCTTCTGCGCTAATCTGCTGCTGTCACATTGGCCATGCATCATATAGAGGGTTTTTTCCCCCGCTTTTCAGCCTTGAAGGTTGCATGAAAGAAGATAAAGCAACAAACGTCACACAGTCTCGGGTCTCTTTCAGATTGCCGAGGCAATTTCTGCCACAGTCTGTCGGTTATTTCTCGCTTTTAAAGGCAACATCATTAGAAAAATACGTCATTAAAAAAAATAAAAGTTACATTTACTGTGGCGCACTAAATGCATTCATGAGCAGCTTTAAAGACACAGCAGGAATAGCTGTCTGCCAGGCATTTAGGATGAGACAGGATGCTCAGGTCGTTACTTCTCGAGACTTCAAACTGAATTTCATTTAAAAAATATTAGTGATGTTAAACACTGATGACTGTAGAGCTTGTTGTTGAGCCTGGGAATGAATTTACCCTTAACACAATGTAGTCATGGAAATCAAGGTTGCTAGGTAACATGTCGGATGGAAGCTGAAGCTGTCTTTTAAAAATGTCATTAAAAAAAAAAAAAAGCATGAAAAGAATGATTTTATGCACATCTGAAAGAATATGGCATGAAGTTATTGCCTGAAAGGCATCATTCTCTAGCGGTATTAAACATTAACATTTTAGCACACAATGACAACTGCAACAATTTTGTTTTGTTTTGTTCAACCTTTCTTTTTTTGGGGGGGATAAATATCTCATACAATATTCCCTCACATACTGCAGGAAAGCACAGTCTACCCTCTCGCACATACTTGAGGGTGCAGACTCCCAGGATAAGCCAGTGTTGCTGTGATTGACGGGGAAGAGATGATGCCCAGTTACTCTGTCTTGGATCCTGGACACGAATCTGAACTTGCCACAGTATCACTTGATCAAACGCGAGTGCTTTTCTGTCGATTAGGAATAAAAAGCTAACGGCACCAGGAAAATGAATGAAAAGTGATCCGTAATTACGAAGAAGTCTCTAAAAGTGTTTATTTATTTATTTATTTATTTATTTTATATAATTTTATTTATAATTTTACTTTTTTAATCTGTTTATTTTGGCCTACAAATTTTTGCTCGTCCCCAATCCAGATTTCCATTCCAAGCGTTTAAATTGTGCAGGATTATCAAAAGTTCTGGGGTCTGGGTTGAGCAAGCCATTAATAAATGACTTACTTAGTGCAGCTTTAACCTAATTAGCTGGAATAATTAATGAGATTTAGTCTTCACCCCCTTCCTGGCCAAGAAACCTCTGCAGTTTGTCTAATTTGATTACTTTCTTTTCTATTGCAGCGAAAGGGGATTTCCTGTGTTCTGTACAATTCTGCGCAGTTTGTAATAAAAAATAATAATTATTATTATTTGACATGTTACAGCAGGATATAGTGCTGATTTCTGTGCCTGTTCAGAGCTGTTCTGGATGTGATTGTGATTAGACGGTGATTTCCTGACCAGGCCCTGTTGCTTTTAGTTCAGCAGAATTTTCCAGTAAAAGGTAGTTTCAGTTTTCATTGCAGCTTTTTTTTAGGATGTATGGGGGGCTTCAGATACTACACACACACACACACACACACACACACACCCTGACATGAATACGGATGCCCTCTTGCAGTGACAAGCAGTTTCCCAGATTTTTTCACGGTGCTCGGGAACACAGGAAAAGAAACACAGAGTGCTTCCTGCAGGCTTTCCATGAATCCCTCCTTTCCCTTCCTCTATGGCCTAAGTCTTACGTCAGTCTCTCTCTCGCTCTCTCGTTCACACACACACAGCAGTGGGGTCAAACAGAGTCTATGCTTTGCAGGTTTATTTGAATTTCAATTCCTTTGATCCCATGTATTACATATTAAAAATAAAGAATTCTTTGCCTTCACATTCCTGGTTTATTTATGAAGCTGTGACTGAGCCAAGGTGAAACGAAATGGAAGAGAAACGAGTGCAGATCTCAGGATGTTTCTCTTGGGCTGCAGATCTGTGGATGAAGTACTGTTTTTGGAAGAGAAATAGAAAGCTGGGACTGATGGGGATATGGTGACAGAAAGCTTGGCGAGGTAACGTCCTGACGAGTGATGGATATCAACAGACAGGAGGACAGGAAAGAAGGGAAGGAAAGGGAGGAGAGAGAGAGAGAGGTTGGATGCTGCGTCTGCTCTGTCATTAGTTTTATTAGAGGGTTTTTTCCCAGAGGAATAATAGCACTGAGGTACAGTATGTGCTCTGACATGTTGTTAGAGGAGAGGCCGTGGCGTGTGGTGGCTATATTGGCAACTCACGGAAACAAATGCTTCCTGGAACTTTTATACACCGATTTAGGCAGCAATCGGATTAGGGATCTGAACGTCCATATACCGGTTTATGGCATTAAAACACTCACTCATCATCTATACCGCTTAATCATGTATCAGGGTCAAAGGGGGGGCCTGGAGCCCATCCCAGGAGACTTAGAGCACACTCACACACTTATTGACACACTATGGCCAATTTTTTGGGGAATGCCAATTAACCTGGGAGGAAACCGGAGTACCCAGAGGAAACCCACCAAGCACGGAGAGAACATGCAAACTCAGTGCACACAGAGGCGGGAATTGAACCTGGCCGGGAATCGAACCCTGACCCTGAAGGTGCAAGGCGACAATGCTAACCACTACACCACCGTGCCACCACCTTAAAATACACTGAATTAAAAAAAAACAAAAAGATTGTATGCAATATAAATGTGCAATCTTCTACTTATGCTTACATTTTATTATACCTTTTGTTGGGACTCGGGCAGTCTATCTGGTCTGATCCCACGGAAAAGCCAATGAAGCACAAATTACTGGAAAATGCCAAGGCTGCTTATGATAGTTAGGTATCAGAACACTCAGTGCATCACAGCCTGGTGAGTATGGTGGCACATAACATCTCCAGGGTCTTCACAACCTGAGGGGTCCAAGCTGCCTCGGTGGCACAAGGCTACACAATAATGGGCTTAAGGTTTGGGTTTTAATGTTATCGGTGTATAAAAGCATCTTTTTTGACCAAAAGTATAGCTTTTTTATCTGAACAAGGAACTAGAAAGTGGATGCTCCTTGCATAAATCGCCTGTTAAAACTTATTCATTACAAAGTTACGGTTAAACAGTCTGGTGTCCCTACTGTACCTTACAAGTCCCCATATATACTGTATATTTCTATAGAAATGCAACCGTTTTAGAAAGTAAATCAACACTCTCTGACCAAACAGATCCAAGAACTCAACATCGATGTGTGTATTAACATCCCTGCTCCATTTCCTCAGAATTCTTTCCCTTGCATTAGTGCACTTTGTTTTAATCCTCACATTGTTGAGCTCTCTGACGCCAGAACTGCGCATTTCACCTTTCGCCACATTACTGCGCTTGCATGTCTGTGCACGGTCAGGTCCAACCTGGCGCTGGATTAGACGGAGCGGATTTGAGTGTTTTAAGTTAATGTACTGTATCATCATTGGAAGTAGACGTTTGTGAGGCTGCATCTGTGTAAGCAGAGCTTACACACACTTCCTGGAGGAGTGCGCTGTTGACTTTGGAGGCACACTAGAGAAATGTGCTCGGCACAGATAAACGTTTCTGCTATCGTGTGCATCGCTAGAATTTTTTCCCACCATCCTCTAGAGCTTTGTTTGTTCATTTAAATGTTTTCATTGCGTTACATAATTGCACTCTGAACATACACACGCACACATACAGGACTACACACTGATGGACTGAGATATCAGTGGTTCGTAGGAATGCTGGGAAGTGTGCCCTGTTTTATAAAGTGATTTGTAGAATACTGCAGTAACCTGAAATTTAAACAGCTCACCAGCTGATGTCCTTTGACCCTTGCTGAGGCTGGAGGTCATCTAAAGGGCAAAGGGTGGAGAGTGTCCGCTCTCCGAGCAGAAGAGCCCGGCTGTTCTAGAGGTTTCCATCCTGCAGGTGTTTAAGCTTCCTGTTGTGTCCGAGTCTGATCAGCCTTCAGAGAAAAAAATAGCGTTTGATTAAACACACACTTCCATAAGCATGTGGTGCCTGGCAGCAAGGTCATGCTGCTGAGAGAGAGACTTGATCACAGCCCAAGCATGTGTGTGTTTGTGCGAGAGAGCTGTTAATATCTGCTTGGACTCATGATGTGCACGATTTTAAAGGTAATTGTGTGAACAGCATACCTTTCATAAAATGCCACGTGACTAGTTATCTTTTTTTAGAAACAAATAATTTACTAACCCTCACCAGCATGTTTCTGTGTCACTATTTAACAAGTAAATCCATATAGTTCTTGATGTGTTGAGGTTTTCTGGAGGGAGATATTTATTGAACACTGATAGAAGGAGTTTTAGTGTCTGTGCTTCGTTGTACAATGGCCGTTCAAGTCAAACCAGGACTTTTGATTAGGTTTCTTGTGAACGAAGGGTTAAAGCCGATTGATGTTTAAAGAAGACTTCAAGCTCATGGTGATGAGACTCCATACTATATATCAGTGAATGACGAGCCCAGCTGAGGTGTCTCAGAGCCCACTTCTGTCGTTCCCTTGAGCATTCAATGAGTGGGACATCTGATCTTTGAAAATCGATAGATAACTTGTTGCCAACTTGCGGATCTGTCTGTGGGAATTGTACAGACAATCGTTCTCCATCACCACTTGCAGATTACGGCAACTCAACCAGGAGACATTGCCACACCCCGCCCCCAGTCCTGACCTTGTTTTCTACCCCCATTTCTACTTTTCTGGTCCATTAATGGAGTTCCTAGGAGGCCAGAGTTTCAGACGTAAAGTCGGCAGCCCCATAATGGCTCAGGGAAAATGTTCTACCTTGATGGTTTTCAAGCACTAGTGAAATGCTCTGATAAGTGCCTTAGTGTAGCGTTGGATCATATAGAGAAATAAAGGGTTTTTTACTCTGATAACTGTGTTCTGTTATTGAGATGCAATCAAAAGTCCCTGTTTGACTTGAACACCCCTCATAATTTTCCACCTTGAGCAAAGGAAAATAGAGAGTTGCAACAGAAAAGAGGAATTTTTTTTTCGTGGATATTTAGCAGCATATAACGGCTGTGTATATCATTCTTACATTATGAATGAATTATTGAATTACTGTTTTTTATTGTTCATTGCCTTGAGTATGGTTATGAGTATGAATAGAGCGAATAATTATTTAGGATACATACACACGCACGCACAGTGAGTCAGGTAGGCACTCTGATGTCTGGACAGGATTGAGCAGACGGCAGCTGCAGCATGGTACAGAATGAGAGCAGGTTATTACCTGTCTGACTCCGCCCACTCCTTCTGATGACATCACTCACCTGATCACCTGCCAGGTGCTTACAACTGAATGAATCATGAGATGGCATGTGTGACTGGCCAGGTGTTCCATGGAGCGCGCGCACACACACACACACACACACACACACACACACACACACACACACACACACACACACACACACTCACACACACACACACACACACACACACAAACATGCAGGGTATGCATTCTTCATGTCATGCATAATGCATTCTAAACTCCTGTGGACCTTTACCAGCGGTAAGATGCTCGTCCTATCATCCGGAGATCGCTAGTTGGGCATCTGTGATCTCAGGAGCGGATAGCGCTATCCTCTGAGTGTGAGTTACGCCGCCCCCAATATTGAGTTTGTGAGCAGTTTGACCCTTTGTCCCTCCCTGACTGGTAATAGTAGCCTTAATGTGGCAGTCCCCTAGTGACGGGTGGGAATTGGATACGTCTAAATTAGGGAGAAAATCAGGAAAAACCGTTAGAAAGGATTTTAAAGTAGGGACACAGCTGCATATGTTATTAAGGAAAAAATTATGCACCTTCTGTCTCTCTTTCTCTGCCCTTTTTCTTTTATTAGCTTAGGTTAGATAGCTACATGGGGTAGAGGTGGTGCAGGTTGAGGCTCTGGGTTGCTGATCACAGTGTGTAGGGTTCAGGCTCTGCCATTGCCAAGTCAGGCTCTTGGGCAAGGGCCTTAAACCTGTGACCACCATATAAAATTCTCAGCCAGTCTCAAGCCTGGGGAAATGTCGAGGGTTTCACGCTGTCCAGGGTGTAACCCACCTCATAGCCTAAGTCTCCTAGGCTCCAAGCCCCACGTGACCCTGAATACAGGATTCAGAGGTATAGATGATGAGTGAGAGAATATCATGGCATCCTAATAAGTGCAAAAATGGGTCACGGTATGGATAGATAATTGGAGAGAGACAGAGAGACACAATTGAGTAAATGAGCATAGAGCATAAAGAGCTCCTATACCATAAAAGAAAATTTTACACCAGGGAAAAAAAACACAAATTGCACCATTGTATTTTTATTACAAGTAAGTATTTTATTGCGAGGTTAAATGCCAGGTTAAACAGCGTACTGGCACGGGGAGTGGATGTGGTGCTGTAATGTAAATATTGATAGAAATCACTCAGGCACTTCATCATCATTCCTCTGGAGCGCTGCGCCCTCAGCAGGCTGCCCAACCTCCCTGCAGATTACCGCTTTCCCCATGTCTCTCTCTCTCTCTCTCTGTCTGTCTCGCGCACTCTCTCTCTCTCTCTCTCTTTAGTCATTTCCCAGCTATCAGTGTGCTTATATTCAGGGCATCTAGAACCGCTCCGGTTTTGCTTATACATACCATATGATGTGACGTCTCTTTACTGATCACTACAGTTATGTAACAGTGCGTAGATTAGACATTTACACCATACATACTACGTATCATTCGGGTTTTGCTGACAACGCATCACAAAGACAGTGGAGTTCCCTTTCCTTTTTACAGTACTGCAGACAAAGAGGCAAAAGTGTTTAACAAATAAGCAAAACAAAGTTAAAAATTGTAGCAGTGGGACTTTAAAATGAGGAAGGCTCTGCGTTGACTGATTTATGATGTGTTTAGATTAGTTTTTCATAAAAGATCTGTTTTGCATACACGCGTTCATACAGTAATGTGTAAAAAACAGTCTACGTCTGCTGGGGCGGAAAACAAATATAACATTCACTGACACATCTGACCAATATATAGTTTACCAGAACAACATACTGTACTGTATACTGTTTTTATACTAACATAAAGGATGTTTAGATCCCCCGCAAGGATGACACTCGTTAAACAAAATGCCATTGTTAGAAAACATACAGTCTGAATACAGTATACGGTGGGTGTGAAATTTGAGATTTTTTTATATGGCTATATAAGTTTTTCATTTTTTTGTTCAGCTTTTTATTTATAATAATAAATAATAAATTATGTGAAAATTAAAATCTACGACGCATAAATAGATAACAATAAATTTTGCAGTTTAAAGGTCCCATATTTTGCTACGTTCCCTTTAAAAGGTCTCAAAGTGTGTGTGTGACCATTCCAGTTAAAATACGCCTTGGATCATTCATTTTCTACCGCTTCTTCTTAATCCTTGTTTTTTTAATGGCAGTCAAAATCCAGTAAAAATCACCATTAGAGCTGTAGCTCTGTAGATCTCATTCTCCTTTACCCTCCAGGCCTCTTAAAAAAAAAAAAAAGTCAAATGCTTCCTTGTAAGATCTTGTATGCTTTTCTATAGCTCTTCGATTGATTTACCTTTCTTTATTTCACTCCTCCTCCAAAAGTACCATTTCAGTTTCCATGCTATTGCTGAGCCACGCCTCCTTCAGAGAAGCAGCCGAGAATGGGGAAGGGCTATTCTTATATAATGTCACAATGGGAGGAAATATTGTTGTCTTCTATTTGGTCAATACAAAAAAAAATAGGGGGGGGGGGCAGTTTTTCATGACTTTTGTGTTCGTGCATGCGCAGGAGACCCATCTGAATGTCTAAAAATGACTAAAACATAAATTTTGCGTAATAAGCAAAACAGAAGTCAGAACAATTTACCAAGTGCAGCTGTTTCCATGCTGGAATTTAATTTAAAATGGGAAAATATATTCCTAAAAAGTAAAAAAGTTAACAGTTAGTCCCAGTTTGACTTGACACCTCTCATGTGTGTGTATGGTTCAACCAGGACTAAGTGTTTCTTTCATTTTTTTGATCGGTATGTTTTAAAACATATAACGTTAAACCATATATATCACAGACTACATAGTGTAATATGACATAATTAATGACAGTGTCGATATCAAAATATCTCCAAGTGCTATCATATATTAGAACAAGTAAAAAAAAAAAAAAGACCATGTGATGGGTTTTCTCAGGCTGCCATAAATGGAAACTTTTATCCTGATATAAAATGTAGACCATATTTTTACACTCCTATATTGAACATGAAGGATCGGAAGTCTTGAAGAATGCAGGACTGCAGTGTGGGATGTGTTTCCGCATGTGTAAGCTTGTGTTTGGCTTCTGTGTCTCTCAGGCGCAGGGTGAGGGAGCGGTTCGGGTGTGTTTGAAGGAGAGGGGTCAGGATGTGCTGGTCCTCCAGAGAGTGGCGTCTGATCGAGCATCGCCTCAAACAGCGGGAGGAGTCAAGGAGGATGACGGTGACAGGAGGTGAGTGACCGGATCATCTCTCTCTGTCTTTATGTTTTTCTCAGTAATTCCACAGCAATTCTGCCTCCTCCTTCTCTTCCTCCTCCTTCAATCACCATCACTGAGCTACTTGCTTTCCTCCTCCTTCCAATCACCAATCACCCCCCCCCCTCTTTCTCTGACTCCCTCTCTGTCCTTCCGTCCCTCCCTCCTTCCCTTTCTTCCTCCCTCTAACATTTCAATAAACTCCGACTGCAGAGCTCACCAGTGCAGTGGCCTCTGTTAGACTGAGAGTTTGTGTGTATGTGTGTGTGTGTGTGTGTTCAAGATGAGTCAAATTATGTGTCTTTTCATATAAGCCTAGGTATAGTGTGTGTACTGTATGTGTGTACTAGAGCTCTGCTTTGCGCAGGGTAGGGAGTGTCTGCTGTGTGTATGAGAGAGAGAGAGGGAGAGAGTGTGTGTGCGCCTAGTGTTCAGCAAGACTGGGCCAGAGCTGCTGGAGCAGAGCAGTGTGTACCTGGGGCTCGGTTAATGCTCAGGACGAGTCCATCGCCTTCCCCCTGGAGCATGACGGCATGACCCGGAGCGTCACAGAGATGCAGAACCTCAACCCAGTGACACTCGTGCAACAGGAAGAGGATGATGATGATGATGATAATGATGATGATGACGATGACGATGACGAAGGATCAGAGTCTGAGCGTAGCAGCTGTAGCGCTGGGTTTAAACCGTCCACTTTTGACATCCCTCGTTTCCGTTATATCGATGACGAGGATGACGAGGAAGACGAGGATGTGTTTAGCAGCAGGGACGGGAGCAGCAGTTTGTATTCGGGCTGCTCCACTGAGGACGAGTACCCGTCTGATTCCTCATGCTCTGCTGTGTCCGACAGGTACGTGGTGGTGTCCGGGACGCCCCATAAGATCCTGGAGCACCTGTTGAGTGACTTGAGGCTGGACGAGCACCAGGGGGCGACGGAGGGCAAAGAAGCCGGTGAGTAGGCCGCAGTTTATTCAATTAAAAAGTCGCACTGTGTGAATTAATGCAAAGCAGCGGAGTATGTATTTTTTAGTTTTGCTATGCGTTTTCAAAGATGCGCACAAATACGCAGATTAAATCTCTCAAGAGTAACACGCTTAGCTACATGTAGCTTAAGCTGAAAAATGCAGTTACAAAAATGAAGGAGGTTTTCTTCTACCTTTGGCTTAACTTTGTACTGAATGAATCACTTGAGAGCATGCGGTTACACAGCAGGAACATAATGAAAGTGTGGTGTAAAAAATAAAAAAAAAGTTACAGAATTATCGCTGATTGTTAAAAAGCTCTGACACTGGAGACTCCTTCCATAAAGGGATTTTAGAGAGTTGAAAGCTTGTATTACAAACATGTAATAAGTCCCAAAAAATCCCTCTATAGAAGAAAAGAACAGTGTTGATGAAGATATTGCTTTATTATACAACAGTCAGTTCAGACCGAGGAATCTGATTTGATGATTCCATTAATCGCCATAACAGAAAATCAAAGCACTGAGACGTTTAACTACAGTATGTGTAATAATTTGTATCACAGTAATAACTGTTAATTACACTAAATCATCTGTGACCAGCATGGGAGAAAGTAGGTCTGTACTGAAGATAGAGCAACTGCCTGCCAAAGATCACATTCAAACCCAGTCATAGAATCACTTTCATCAAGAAAACACATTTACTAACGTTGTCCTCTTAAACAAAAAAAAAAAAACAAAAAAAAAATTTCAACAATTTTTATTTGGCACAGTACAATATGTATGTGAAATGCTTATACGACCGCCCGTGACCTTGAAAAAAAAAAAAAAAAAAAAGAACAATTAACAACAAGAAATAAATTATGGAATAAACTAATAATAAGTTTAGCTATAGAAAACATAGGTATAGAAAATAGAACAAAATAAAAAAATATTTAAAATGCAGCCCAAAATATAGAGAAGAACAAAACTTTGTCTTCTTAATAATTACTCCTAAATCGTTTCGAATCGCGTCTGAACTGCTGTATTCTTTTATCTACGGCTACAAAGCTGACTAGCTTCTAACACAAGGCTGAATCTCAAATCGCTGTCTAACCCATGATCAAGGGCACTACTGGGTGTGAAAATGTTATTTACTGTACACCCTGATAAGCGTACTAGCTTTCCATTTAACAGTATTTGGGATTTAACCCCAGAACCCTGTTAATGGCACTAAATGTCAGTCGCCAGCTCCGCCTGTGCTGTTGGAGCAAAATAACTGCTTGGATAAACAAATTAATCATAATCTGTTGATAATAAATGGTGTTTTTGGAACAGCTGTATAAAAACATGTGAGGTTGTGCTGTTGTGCTGGATATTAGCATGGCTTTAACGGCATCACAGCCGTACTGATATGACTTAATTATCATGTTTACTTATTTGTGAAGACCATTGATAAGGTTTTACTAAACAATGTTGTAAACAAAGGCTGGAGGCATATTTACAACAACAACAACAAAAAAAAAACATTTAAAAAATTATAGCTTTTTCTTGATACCTGCAATACTTTAATACATTGCAGTACTGATGTACACAAAGACAAGATCTACTTTTTTTTTTTTTTTTTTTACAAAAGCATCTTGTTAAATAAACTGAGCATCACACTGTACAGTATTCATCTTTATTATGGAGGTGTGGCCTGTGGTTATTGTCACCAGCATTGGCCCTGTACACTAGCGTTTCGGATAGCAGTAACTGACTACTACAGGAGAAAAAAAAATTACAAAGCGCTTCATCCTCAAACACCCAGACAACAGGACCAGTCCATAACTATGTTTAAATAGTTATATATATATATATATATATATATATATATATATATATATATATATATATATATATATATTTTTTTTTTTTTTTTTTTATGAGAAAGAACAATGAAGGAGAGAAGTGGTGATGTGGCAAAAGCTACTGGAGTTGGTTGAAGGTCGAACAATTATATAGGAATGTTCCTGCAAGTCAGAACTAAATGAGTCAACGTGCATAGCTGTCAAGTTGGAATGCTTTGTGTTTGAATCCCCTGGCAGGGTTAGGCTAGGGGCATTTAAAAAAAAAATTAGTAGGATAAGGTGGGGCTGAGGGTTCTAATGAAGTCACAGTTAAGGAGTGCAGAAAAAGATAAAAAAAAAAAATCAAAATTGTAGAAAATAAAAAGTACAGTACTGTTTAAAAGTACTGATTTTTATTTATTTATTTATTTATTTATTTATTTATTTATTGCTTCCAAAAGCCACTTTCTTGTATTTTAATGCAGTCTTGAGGAATACTTTTTGTCTCTCATTTTCAGTCCATTCCCTGTACCTGAGCAGTTTCAGATGAATGTTTTTTATTTGTTAATCCACACAGTGACCTATGAACCATTCAAGCATTTAAAACCATCTAACTTATGGCATGAACCAGTGAAAATCAGGTGCAGATGATGACAGATGATCAGACCGGTCTGGTGATGCTGAATGCTAAGTGGCTGGAACAGACGAGAGGGGAAACGAGGTTGCTGCGGAGGATGTTGTTACATAAACAACCAATTTTTAGATTGTACCTTTAGGTAAAACAATTGTTTCAATTCCTTTTACTTCATCATTTAATTTAAGATACAAAAATGAGGAGTGGCTCAAGACTTTGGCACAGAAAAAATTCAAATGTAAGTGAATATAAAGTGACATTCCATTGCTGTGGACGATTTAGAAAAAAGTGATTTGACAATGAGAACACTGAAATGAATTATGAATTAGATAAACATTAGAAATAAAAAAAAAGACAGTCAGGTGTAATTAAATATTAGAAATTGAAACATTTTAATTAAAAACGTAATGAATTAAAAAGTGATGTGTTCATCGTGCATAGTGTCCACTGTACAAGCCTCTGGAGGCAGTCTTATGATCTGGGGTTGAATCACTTGGTCAGGTCAGTGAATGCTAACAAGGCTATCACATCTTGTCACATCATGTGATTTTTCCTTCTATGATGGCACGGGATTCAAATTTTAAAAGAGTAGTTCTGAGAGCATGAGGAAACAAAGATAAAGGTGATGGAAATACATTGTTATGTGCATTTTAATCAACTAATTAATGACTTAATTGGCCAGGCAGCGTATATTGAAACTACTCCCAATAATTTTTTTTTTTTACCTTTAAATGTCTTTAGCTGTTACAAAAGGTGGCATAAACTCCTTTGGGAGATTCTTTATCTTTTTTTTATGGATGGGGATGAGTATGAGTAAGGACTAAGGAGTGCTGTCTACAATCTCTCCATGTACAGTATTAGTCTCTCCAGAAACGATCCAGCTGTGTGTTTGCTAATCCTGTTAACTCGAGGTGTACTCCAGGGTTTGTTCACACAGCAGCAGGGAATCTGATTTCTTTCTCCAATCTGATTTAGACTGAATGTCTGCAATGCAAATTGAAAATGACCAAATCTGTTTAGTTTGTACGGGAAGCAGTCATGTTGACTCATGGAGTAATGAGCTTGTTATCCAGCGAGTAATATGGATATGATGATTATTAAAAAGGGTGTGTTTGAAAAATAAATAAATAAATAAATAAATAAATAAATAAAATGCCGTCTTTTCTTGTAATTTAGTTTTCTTTTAACCAAGTGGTCCTTATTGCATATTTACTGTAAAACACAGCAGACTATTAAGAAAAAACAGACCCATAAAATTAGACTTGACAGGTCAAATTGAATTATGTATTAAATAATAAAAGGCAATAAAAAAAAACAGTATGTTAATTTCAGAAAACAACAACACAAAACCTCATCTGCTGTACTGTGTGTCTATCCTTTAAGCATAAAGTCGGTTCACCCTTTGGGAAAAGCTTGGAAAGAAACCTGGTGGCACTTTTTTTGTTTGGCGAAGGTACTACAGGAGAGATTTAAAGAGTGATAGAAAGGAAAGTAAATTATGCTGGCATGTGTTCGGGTGATAAATGTGGCGAGTCGTGTTGAACCGCCCTCTGGTGCAGAGCATTCTGGGTAATTGGCGGCCTTCTCCAGCATTGTATCACAGCTCATGCTAATACCTGGAGTTTAGTATTCTCCTTCAGTGTGTATTACCTGGCAACTAATCACACACATGCTCACGCAGGCACGCACTCGCCAGCACCCACACCCACACACACACACACACCCACACACACACACACACACACACACACACACACACACACACACACACACACACACACACACACACACTCATCTGAATAAATAGAGTGGGTGGGGTGCTGTGCTTTTGTAACCGGATCTGTATGGAGACAGGGGGACGTTTAGACAGCAGCCTCGAGAGCAACAGAATTCTCTTTAATATGTCAAAGTGGAAGCTGCTATTGTTTTTACGAAATGTCACCGTATGGTATTCTGTAATCTCTCTCTCACACACACACACTCTCACTGATTACGGAGAACAGTGTGAAATGTCAGCTCAGCTTATAGGCAAGTTGTTTTTAAAATGCATGGGAATAGTTTTCCTGACTTGTCCTTTCCCTAAGGGACTGAGTAATGTACAAACATAATACAAATACCAGTGATTGTGGGTAATAAAAAGAATCATATAGGAATGATCATGACGATATAAATATCATTAATACATCATTATGAAATTATATTTAAAAACTAAAAACAATTCCTGGAATTGTAAAACATGAAAAGTAAGAACATAAATGAATGGGGACTGATTAAAAACAAGAAATGAATGAATTAATTAACAGAAGAAATTATTTCATTTAAATGTATTTTTAAAAAAAGCTTATAAAGCTTAATATATAGATCAAATATTTTTTAAATAAAATTAAAAGGAAGGGAAGAAGAGATAAAGAAAGAAAAAATAAGGAAAGAGAAGGAATCAAGAAATTAAACAGTATTAAAATTATTCTAGAAAATAAAAAATTCCATACAACAGAGATTTTAATTTTTTTAAAATGTAAAATTGTAAAAAAAAAAAAAAAATTGGTCTATAAAAAATACTTTTCACTTTTTGCACTGTCCCCTTGCACCTTCAGGGTCCGAGTTCGATTCCCGGCCAGGTTCGATTCCCCTCTCTGTGTGTGTGGAGTTTGCATGTTCTCCCCGTGCTTGGTGGGTTTCCTCTGGGTACTCAGGTTTTCTCCCACAGCCCAAAGACATGTAGGTTAGGTAGGTTAGGTTAATTGGCGTTCCCAAATTGGCCGTAGTGTGTGAATGTGTGTATGTATGTGCCCTGCGATGGATTGGCACGCTGTCCAGGGTGTATCCTGCTGTGTGCCCTAAGTCTCCTGGGATATGCTCCAGGCCCCCCGTGACCCTGAATACAGGATTAAGCGGTATAGATAATGAGTGAGTGAGTTTTAGAACAACACAAGGTGCTTATCTTACATAATTTTTTGTAGACTTTGGGTACTGTAGCATTGGATTGTGATGAGATATCAGTACAGTGTGTACGATACTTCCATATGAAGTGTTATTCTGTTTACTCCATAGTGATTCATCAAAGATTACAATTTACATTACAATTTCTGTATCAACTGATTAATGGTTTGTATATACAGTAGACATGAAGCTTATTTAACACCCATAAGACAAGTTAGTTCCTGGTATTATTTACATTATAGCCACAAGCAGTTCCCTCACCAGCATCTCTCTCTCTCTCTCTCTCTCTCTCTGTTTAAAAAACACATTGTGTTGTTAAAAGTATTGTAAAATCGACAAGAGAGTGAGAGTCGGTGCATGCTGTCAAATTTGATCTCTATTTTACTTCAGGTATAAATATTGGCACCCACTGCATTGCAGTGGTAGCTCATCGTGTTAAGGCTCTGAGATACTAATCAGAAGGTCGCTGGTCCAAGCCCCAGCTTGACCAAGTTCCAACTGCTCAAGGGGTATCATGGCTGACCCGGTACTTTGACCTCAGCCTCCTAACAAGCTGGGATATAGAAGAAAATCATTTCAATAATTAGTCATGTATGGGTGATAAAGACTTAACAATTCAGCACGTAACTGTGCTAGAGATCTGTATCTATATAATCAAAAGAAAAAATGTATCTCTAGATATATGTAAACAGTACATATTATGGTATGTCTTTCTTTCTCTATCCACCCAATTTGCTCTCTCTTTACAATTCTCCATAACTCTTAGTTACTCTGTCTGTCTCGTCTCCCCCTGCTCTCCCCCCCCCTCTCTCTTTCTCTCTCGTTCTCTGGGTCAAAGCTGAGACAGGTCTCGGCTGGCTGTCTCATGGGGCCGTGCTGTGTCAGCACAGGGAAGACGCATGATAAAGATGAAAATGGAAATTCATCACTAGGGAATGGAGGAGGCGTGTGCTAATGCCTGTGTGTTTGAGAGAGAAAGAAGAGATCAATCTTTCAGCACTTCTGCTGTTTTGTTCACACTATGTACAAAAAAAAATCTTATTTGGATAAAAATTGCCTTCTTGTCCTATTCCTAAACCCCACTGGATTATATAGTTTGTGTCCTAGAAATGTATTTGCTCTCACTAATACACAGGATGATAGAGTATGTCCGTCCTTTTGTTAATGAACAGGTTACCAACAGCTCAGGGATGTTGCAAAAACTGTAAATATTGTTTTTGTATTTTGAGTAAATTGCTAAATTATCAGAAGTTTAAACGCCATGAGTAACGACCTTCCTAATAAATCTTTGTTGTTTTAGTATGTTAATACCCTTAAATATTTTCTATTACAGAATATCTGAATATGGAATATGAATATGTGTGTGCTGTAATCAAAGCTTAAAGGAAGTGAATGAAATCTTAGAGTGTACAACCTCTTTTCTGGCCAGGCAGTGTTATTTATAATTAAATAGTTAAAAGTGTGTGTATTTAAGTTAATGGGGATGGATGAAGGGAGGGAAAGAGAGAGAGGGACAGATGGATAATCAAATGAGTAGGTGAATGGACGGATGGTTGGATGATTAGATGGATGGATGGATGGATAGATAAATAGATTTTAGAATGTGAATAGTGGATGAATGGATGGATAAATGATGTTATATAAGATATCCTTGAATATACATTAAGTGCTGTGATACATGATTGGATGAAAGGATGGATGGAGGTATATATGGGTAATAGATGGATATATCGATGGATGGACACATTATTCAATGTATGGATGATCAGGCATATGGACACATGCATGATTGGATGGATTAGTGCTGGTTTCTTGGACAAAAGAGTGACTGGATGAGAGGATGATTGGATGGATAGATGCATGGATGGATGGACATATTATTAAACTATTGAATGGACAGATGATCTAGTGACTAGATGGATGAATGGCATTATTAATCTTGAGTGTGTATTGTAGCAAAAACCATACAATGTGCACAGTATGGAATATCCAGTATATACTGTAAATATATATGTGATGTTAAAAATTCACTTGCAATTTGTCAATGTTTTTACACATGAGCGGGTGTGTACCGTAGTGTCAGACCGAAGAACAAACTGACACTGAGGATTTGATGCTGATAACGATGAGGTGTCTGCTTTGTGCAGCCATTAGAAAATAGCTTCAGCACAGTAATGACAGATAAACGAGCAGAACAAAGCCTGTTCGCTCGCAAGGCATGAGAAAGATTAGCGAGAACATGTTTATGGTTTGTTCTTCCCCTCGGGCTCATACACACCAGTAAACGCATCGAAGCCAAGTTGGTGCCGACGTGCAGATCTTTCAGATTAATTGAGCCTGTGAGCTCTTCAGTTCAGTGTGTCGTGCTGTCCTGGGTATTACAAGGGTTTCCTTTTCATTACTGTATTTTGCTAGTGTCTCTGGCTGGGTAATGAGCGCAGCACTGATTTTAAATTTCATGACTTTTTAAAAAATATATTTATTTGCATTCACCTTATATGAGCAGGTGCCTGAAAATCTGCCACGTGTCAGCTATGTGACTCTACTGTCGCTTCCCTCTTGTTGTGTTACAGAGATGCTCCTGGATGACTTTCTGCTCACTTATCTGGTCTTCATGTCCACCAACGATCTCTGCCAGGCACTTCTTGGCCAATATCCTTCCTTATTGTAAAAAGAAACTTTCTGAATTGCTTTGTAGATGATGAGACAATATGTATTCTTTTGATCTATCTTTATATAAGAAACTTTAAATTCAGATTGGCTTAGAAATCAGGTCTGGTAACCATCTGTGTCTTATCTTCACACACGTTTCTGTTGGTTTTGGCCCTTAACACGAGCTCACTTATTGCACTAAGCGCTGCCGTGGCAAGGAGGAAGGAAAGGAGGCCCTCTACAGGAAGAGGAAGGTCCTGCACCTCGTCTCACAGTGGACCTCCCTGTATAAAGACTTCCTGCGGGAGGAAGAGCACGTCAAACTCTTCATGAAGGTAATTTCTAGCCTTCGGGTAACATTAGAATTCTTATACAATGAACGGGGTACAGAGACCTGTCCTGGGTTTAGATTTAGCTTTTAGATTCCTTGAGCATTTTTATACAGCCGTCCTAAAGTGAAGACGTCACTTACCAGTAAAGAAGAAAAGTATTTAATTTGTTTTATTTGGGTCTTTGCTTGTTTT
>JAAGKR010002794.1:0-14937 GCA_011419295.1 Clarias macrocephalus
ACACACACACACACACAAACACACACACTAACTTGGATGCTGAGGTGTGTGCGTGTGTAGGGCAATTTCTTCAATACATGACTGAAACTCCTTACCATTTTTTTGGTACCAGATTTATTGTTATAGAATATGCAACTAAGACAAGGTAAACAGTGTGTGTGTGTGTGTGTGTGTGTGTGTGCGCGCGCATTAGGTTATCACAGTCCTCGACTTTTACCAGATTGTTTTTGTGCAATGCATATATAAATGTAATCACACACACACACACACACACACACACACACAAACATCTCAGCATCCAGGTTAGTGTGTGTACTTACATTTGTGTATATTGCATAAAAAATCCTAGAAAAAGCACCGAGATTGATGATGGATCCACCAACTTGTATGCTGAGGGTGTGCGTGTGTGTTTTTGAAACCATTTTGTGTGTCAGATTTATTGTTTAAATGTCCTAAGTCATTTCTAAATTCAATAGCACACACCACTAAGACAATGTAAACTGTGTATGTGTATGTGTGTGTGTGTGTGTGTGTGTGTGCGAGGTTATCTTACTGCTTGTCTTTTACCAGGATTTTTTGTGCGATGCATATAAATGGAAGGGCTGTATACTGTACACACACACGTATTAACTTGGATGCTGAGATGTGTGTGTGTTGCAGTCAAATCAGTGCTTGATTTTTTGATTCGTATTGCTTCCAGTTTTCACTGACAGAATGCACTCACTCAGATCCTGCTTACAGTGTGTGTGAGACTGTGAGAGTGTGTGTGTTAAGGAAAGGCACATCAATCCATCAATATATTTTTGAATATTTTGCAGAATTCATGGAATTTACAGCTATCATGTAAATTTTGTACACGATTACATGATTCCCCTATACTCTAATGTGGCTGCTTGTATGTGTACGTGTGTGTGTGTGTGTGTGTGTGTAAGTGTGTTTGGAGGATAATCGAATCAGTGCTCACCTTTCCTGTACAGTAGGTTTTTACAAACAGATGTATTTCTTCTCTCAGTTGTTCGTTGAACCATCAGAGCTTAAGCAGAGATTAAGATCATTTATGAAGCTCAGATCCACCTGCAGCATCCCTACTTTAATGGTGGAATAAGCACAGGCGACGCGTAGCCTTCTTGTAGGTTGTTAAACACAACAATAAACACCACTTAAATACATTTCCTCAGTGATTAAGGTGATGGACTGCCTGCTGATCGGAAGGTTCCAGGTTCATACCTCAACACATAAACAGAAGCTCTGGATCGCGGCGTCACAAATGCCATGATTACATTCATTCATCTTCTATATCGCTTATCCTGTACAGGGTCGCTGCATGTCTACGGCCTATGTGTGAGGAACCGGGAAACCCACCAAGCACAGGGGAGGACATGAAAACTCAACACACAGACACAGAGGCGGGAATTGAACCCTTGACCCTGAAGGTGCGAGGCCACTGTGCTAACCACTACACCACTGTACTGCAATCATAAATGGCATTACATCTAAAAATACATTCTTCACATTCTCATTCTTTGCACTCTCACACATCGTCATCTACCGCAACATGTTACACTGTGCAAACTGAGCCACATGGATAAGTGGAGCACGTGGACCTGTGAAAACAGCCTGCTCATTTACACTCTGCACTTGAAGTCAGAGGAAAGTCGATCTTGGTGGCCGGACATCTCAGTAAAAGCTTTACTAATGGCTCTACTCGGCCTGACTGACCTGGTCATCCATCATCTGCATTTAGTCATCCATCATGCCAGATGCCTCTTTCGGGAAACCGTAGTCCTCTGCCAGTTGTCCTTTGCACTGTGAGGAAAGTCTGAAACGCTTTGCTGAGCCCGGACACTGTGATTCTCCCGCAGATGTATTTATTTCTTTATTCCGTTATTTATTGATGGTACATTTAGTGTGTTATCTCACCGACGGATGCAGCGCCTACTTTTTTTTTTTTTTTTTTTAAAGTAAAACGTTTCAGCGCACAGTATCAGAAAGTCCGGCGGATAGGAAGTGCTGCTTATCGGACCGAGAGATTAGTGTCACTCCTGTAGCTTTTAGATACATATATACGTAGAGAGATTAAAAAGAAATACTCATCACCGATTGGTGCTTTTATTTATAGTGATTAGCGGTGAGATCTAAGCACAGAACCTTATGCAGCTTACACTTACTGGTACACGTGACTTTTATATATTATATAGGAGTGCGGCAAAACCAAGGTTACGTTCTCGCTTGGCTCATACAGCTACTAAAGTCTTCACTCCGGATCGATTCTAGGCTCGATATTTTTGCTGGGAAAGATGGGAGGGGTCGGGGTGAGGAAGGAGGGACTAAATATGACGATCTAAAACTTAAAACAGGAAGTGATACCAATTATTTTGAAACTTTATCATACAACAGTTCATCCGACCGAGTATTCTGATTGGACGAAAGCCTTAATAAAATCGCATCGCCGTTGACTTGAGGTAATAACTGGCAAAAAATGAGCCACTTCAACGACGAAATTGTTGAGCGTCTATATTTCATGAGAATATTGAGTGCTTTCGACGATGTGCTGCTTTTCACGCGTGCTGCTTTGTGTCACACGTTTTGCTAGTTTGAGTGACACTATCACGCTGCGTGTTAGGCGTCTCGACTCATGTAAAGTTCTGTCTGCGATGTGCGACGTCTTCCATGGTGTTGCAGGTGCCCGTGGAAAGGAGAGATAAGAGGGAAGAGACGGAGGCGGAGGGAAGGAGGTTTGGGTAATGATTATGAAATGACTGACAGGAAACCCTAAACATAAGCCAGCACCCGGGACCAGAAGACAGACAGGTTTCCTATGCTGTGTAAGACACTCGTGCTGGTTTAAACCTGTTTCTTTACATCACATTGCACCTTTGAAACGTCCGCGTAACGTTAATATACCAGTAGCTTGACGTTTATAATCTTTCAAAGTTGCTTTAAATATCTTCGGAAAGTCATGTTACCGCTCAGGCTGTGCGGTATTAAATATTCGTGGCCATAACCCCGTTCAACTTTTGAGCCAGTGAGCTTTTCCTCTCCGCTGCGCTGCGTGTCATCAGCACGAACCATATGCAAGCTGTCATCACAGGCTCACCTGGGAAGCTCCCATTACCACCCTATTAACACGACAGCTTACAGCAAATTACCGCGCGCACAGGCGACATGTGCACAGACTTCTGCAGAGGAACAAGGATGTGATAGTATGGTAAGCGCATAGTCCTCACATCACAGATACGGACAGCTTTTCCCAAAGCTCTGCACATTAAAGGATTAACTGATATAGACTTTAGGCAACGGCCTTAACGCAGCCGCCGCATACAAAGCAGAGGATCAGGGTACGGCGTCATTCTTGTTTGTTGCAAGATGTTTTTGTAGTTATACTGTGGGATGTGATTTAGACTTTCGTAGACCTACATTAGACATTGCACAAATAAATAAAAATGCAACCCTTAATGTGCAATTGTATTTATGACAAAGTGACAACAGTGTAAATATTGTGCATATTAATATAATAATTGTGAACAAAAAAAAAAAAAAGATTGTGCAAAGAGCAGCATGAAAGTGACACACCTGACAGGATCTATGCGTATTGGCGCTAAAAGATGAGCGAGTTATCCGGGTAACGCCGTGATGTACTGTAATGAAGAAGAGAAGAGGCCTTAAGCCGTGATCTCCGAGTCCACATGCCTGTACCCCTGCAGAGAGGTGTCGAAAAGCCGAATAACCCCAGGGACAAAGGATTTCCTGAATCTGTCAGTTGAGCAGCTTTGCGATGGAAGTCGTTCACTGAACTCTCTCTTTTGTGTGGAAGCAGTATGTGGTCGGTGTTGGCCATGACGGACAACGCTTTGTTAAATATCCCTTTCTCATGTACTTCCTCGAGAGGGTCAAGCTCCAACCCAGCCAGCTCTGGCCTTTCTTGTACAGAGATGCCCCGTGTGCTCTGCCTGGGACGCGTGTGGTGACTGGGGACGGTTCGACTATTCCACTAAGACGGTCCTGGCCTCGGCAGATGCTGACAGCTGTTCATTGAGGAGTCATGACTGCAGTCGATCGATAGTTCAGGACTGGAGTTTCCTACAGTCTACCTGAGCCTCCAATAACAAACTGGAATCCATATTAACTCCTGTTATACTGAACTTCAAGTCTCACACAGTATGATGCAGATAAATATCCGTTTTCACCCAAATGAGGATGGGTTCCCTGCTGATTCTTCGTTCTCTCAAGGTTTCTTCCTAACGACATCTCAGGGAGTTTTTCCTTGCCACTGTCGCCATCGTCCTCGGCTTGCTCATCAGGGACAATCTCATCATTTTGTTTTTATACAAACGGATATAATTCTTTTGATTGTGTAAACTGCTTTGCGACAATATCAATTGTTACAAACGCTATGCAAATAAAACTTTATTTCATTGAATGGTACAGATAGTCAGCTGGGTATTTGTGTGATTTATGTGATCTTATTATATATATATATAAAGGAGCAGTGCCGGACTATTTGTGCAATGTATATGGCTATAAATTGTGTGTGTGTGTATGTATATTATTCTATAAATCCATAGTTTAATCCATTAGAAGTCCAAAATAATACAGTTGTGAAATGTAGACCTGGTTTAGACTATACCAGGTCACAAAGTCCTTAACCAGGCTTCTGTACTCTGCCTCCTATCCGTCGCTAAAACATCCCACAAGGACAGTGTCACCAGAGAACCTCTGCATGTGGCATGACTCCGGGTTGTATGTAAAGTCAGAGGTGTATGGAGTGACTGTATGCAAAGTCAGAGGTGTATCGAGTGAATATTGTTAGTAGTCAAGGTTAATTAATAAATCACAGAGTTTCTTTAAAGAACAAAATGAATTATGAATCAGGCATACATTATTATTTCAGTTAAACACTTGCTGCTTGACAGCCAGTAGCTGGGAGCTCATTTGCCGTTTTTAGAATAACCCTAATAGGCAATTAACGGAAAATTATACAGTAATGATTGAACGAGCATGGACCCAATTGCACCATTTGCAGAGTTCAACAGTAAAGTACCTTAAACAAATGCAGGGAGCAAATCCCCATTAATTCACACACTCAAACTGAAATTTTTAATTAGTTTACTTAACTTTTTCAACATTTGACTTTTTTTTTTTTTTTTTGGTCAAAATTTATAAAAACTTGTGTCATTATGGTAAACTTGAGTGTTGTTAGCTAAAGATCAGCAGAAAGGCTGACTGTTATAGTGCTTGTTAAAATGTTTGTTCTTTTTTATATATAAAATGCCCTGTGCTTATGCTACTTAAGTGTCTTAAAGAAGGCAGATTCAGAAATCCATCAAAATATACAGTAGATTATAGAATATATGATGATACTGTAGCATTGAAAACACAGAGCCATCAAAACAATTTAAACAAAATGACAAAGTCCAAATTACAAATTGTCTAATTTGTCCAAATAACAAATTATATGTTCCGACCCAAACCCCTTTCATGAAGTGCAAAATTTCAAAAGAATCTTCCGCACATGCTAGTGAAATGCGGCTCAGTTCATGATGTTCGTGATGTTCTGCTATGATGTTGTATATTAAATTCTGCTCTTTGAGGTTTGACATTTTCATGGACTTTTGGAGTATTGGCGTTCCGGGGACGCCCTTGAAATTCCCAGGACTGGCGTTTCATTCAGGGTGTTTTTCCACCCCATGATGTCCAGTAGATCTCATCTGAACAGCAAAAAAAAAAAAGCGTTCCTAAGCTTAGCTTTTCAAAGCATAGCTAGTTAAAGCAGCTACTCATATTCGTGAGGTATACCAGTGTGCTGTTTGCCGATTGGTAGTTTCACACCTCCTCAGGAGTCTCATTAAATTTCTGATTTAATAGAAGGCCTCATCCTTCCAGGCGAGGAGCTTTGCCTTTAAGGAACGAAGTCTAAATTAATAAAAGTGCACAATCAATTATCAAGCCCATGTAGCCTACAGGTTCAAAATGACTACAGGAAAGGACATTGATTTTCCCCTTTTTAAGATGAATAATTGAAAAGTTGAATATTTCATAGCAAGAGTCTTTTATCAATTTTATTTTTTTCCTTATACAAAAGAAAGTATAATACCATTGAAATATATTGACATAATATTTAGAGCAGGTACATGAGCAATATTTAAGGCCAACGTAGTTGTCACATGACTAGTCACTATTTTAGAAATTTTACTTTAGTTGGTTGAGTGTGACCAAGACTTGAGCAGCCCTATTTTTTCATATTAATTATATTTATATTTAATGAAATAAATGTAGATTAAATTAAAGAAATAGAACAAATAGTTTCCTGTGGCAGTCTCCAAAGTTCATAAAGGTACAATTTAAAAACTGGTAGTTTATGTAATATAGCAACCTCATTTCCCCTCTCGTCTGTTCCAGCATTCAGCATCACAGGTACCAATCACTGGAGTAGATCATCTGTCATCACCTGTTTCTCACCGGTTCTTGCCCTAAGTTAGATGGAGATTTTTTTTTTTTTTTTAATACTTGAATGATTCTTAGGTCACTATGTGATTTATCAAGCAAAAAACATTCCGTTTGAAACTGTCCAGATACAGGGACTGGACTGAAAATGAAAGGGAAGAAAGTCCCTCAGGAAGCCTGGAGAGCTATTCCTCAAGACTACATTAAACAGTCTGGCTCTTTGGAAGCAAAATATGAAGAAATGAATGGGGGCTCAAGACTTTTGCACAGTATTGTAACCTCTTATAAAAAATCTTTGCATCCAAAGTTTTAAAAATGCAAGCAAGGGGTACTGCTAGTGTCCTCACACACTATCATGTGACAGTATTCTTCCACATTACACTCACAAACCCCTTTGTGCACAATTCACACCGCTGGCAATCCATAGCAACATCTTACGGGTTTTTCCCGCCTCCTCATGAACGCTATATTGTGATCTTACTTTCAGTTTCTAAACGAATGCAGCATCGGCAGTTAATTATTTGTTAATTAAAGTAGACGTTTTAGCTCGTTGTGCATTTTGTTTGTATACAGTGCACCCTCAAAGTCTGTTATTCCTCATTGAAACTTTTAAACAAACTGCTGTTGATTGATTACAGGTAGGCAGGTAACTTGGCCGACGTTTGCCGGAGCTTGTTTTGAAATTCAAAATGAAGGCAAATGCAGTATCTCCTTTCAGGGTTTTCCTTAAAGCCACGCCCTTTAACCACTCCTTTCTTTGGCTGGAAAGTCTGAATCATTGTGTAATGCCATAGAAAGCATTCTGAATGGATAGAGCAATACACAACTCCTGATTATTTGGATGGACTGCGGATGTGTAGTCCTACTTAATAGATTCAACCAATTATCCATCTGTCCATCCATCATCTATACCGCTTAAACGGGAGCCTATCCAACGGGACCAAGGGTACAAGTACAGATCCAGTCATACACTGTGGGCATCAACCATCCATTGTTTTTACACTGTTTTGACCTGCTGTTTAGAAAAACTCAAAACTGAAAGCAGTGATGAGGGTTCCTCCTGGCTACAAACCAAAAAATATATATTTCGAACAAAAAGGAATCTATTGGAGAAAAAGTTCTGTCATTCGACCTTGCAGTGATCTTCACCTATTTACAGTAGATACCTTCCAAATATATCTAAATATACTGTAATCAATTCATATAATTGATATAAATTCTGTAGGACATCGGTGGTAGTGTTAGATTCAAGATTCAAAGAACTTTATTAATCCCAGAGGGAAATGGCTTTTGATAAATATGTTAAGTTTCTAACATGCCATGCATAAGGCCCCGAATTGTTTCCCACCCAATGGCCAAACCCCAGCTGCTGGATGAAGTGCCAGTCTCAAGACCAGATAAAACACTAGGGTTGCATCAGCAGCGGCATCTGGTGTAAAACCTGTGCCAAGTTGTGTGTGGATCGGATGGTCTGCTGTATCGACCCCTTAATTGGAGCAGCCAAAAGACCAACAGCAACGTTCCATGTAATCCCTGTAAACATTCGAGCACTTGTTGAAATATGGTGCTAACGAGGATCTCAGGGGCATGCATGCTCAGACAGTCTGAAAAACTACAATAACAATCGCAAAGTTTTTCTGGTGGAGACCAGCCAAGTCCCCACAACGTCAAAATGGTTGCAAAACATTACACACATACAGTACTATACATACCTGCAATCTGGAGTGCTGTTAGTACAAGCAAAAAGCAAAAAAAAAAAAAAAAAACTACTCAAATTTCTACCCTTTTTAAATTACTAAGGGTGCTGCAATGTTGTTCTGGATTGTTCCGGTTCACTTTAACCTCAACCTGTAAATGAAAAAAGTAGGGACTTTTTTTTTTTTTCTCCTTCTCTTAATGCCCTGCAGAGTTCCACAGGATGTTAACAGCTTCTTGTGGCTGTCTAGTCATCAGCGGCTTGAGGAAAGTGCTGAAGGCTCGACAAAGCTCAGCCTATGAAGCGCAGCTCATTTCCAAAGCAATTTACCAAGCCAGTGCCTTGCTTCATAGTCTGTGAACAGAGTGTACTCATGTATGCTCATGTCTATTTAAACGTGTTACTTGTTTATGTATTTTTTTTTCTTCTTCCCTCTGCGTTTGTGCACATGACCGTTCAAGCGCACCTCCGTCGCATTTTCTATGGATTCCTTTAGCGGACGAGCACTCCGTCAACTGCCGGGCTATCGAAAGTAAAGTGGCTGGCATCAAAAAGAAGAAGAAGAAGAAAAAGAAAAAAAAAAGATGGAGAGAGCGAGAGAGACAGACTAACACGCTTCCATATGCGAGCCCAGATGGACACACTCAAGGTGCTCGGCTGTTTGGGGAAATGGATGGGTAGTGTTGAATCACCAGTAAGTAAAAGTGCATTTGCTGGCACAGGAGTGCTCATCTGGACGCTCAGGACTTATTTTGCACAGAGAGAGCAAAGGAAGGGGGAAAAAAAATTGGGCAAACAGGAAAAAGGGAAGATTTAGTCAAGAACCTGACTCATCGTTCTAGGTTTTTTTTTTTTCCATTTGCACAACATTTTTGCCCAGAAAATGCAACTCTTGCTTCACATGATATTCTCTATTTAATATGGAATTTGGAAAAAAAAAAAAAAAAAACCAGTGATTATCTGCATTAAATATAGTAAAGAGACAAGTTTTAATTAAAACCCCAGTTTTTCCACTGGGGGGGTCAGATGGCCAGCTGGTGTTTTGGGGTTGAGGCTGAGGTTTCTTGGCACGGTTCTGCCACTAAAATATTGAATAGCTATAAAACAGAAGGGATGAGAAAATTCATGGCTGCAACGATTTTTTTTTCCTCCCTGAACGCTTCAGGGTCATAACTAAAAAAAAAAAAAAAAAAAGGCAGCCCAGATTTCTTTTATTATGCACAACAAATGATATAAACCAACAACGCCCTGGGTTCCTCAACTGTTACACAAACATGATTTCATCTTTTCATTCTGTCTTTTCGTCTTAAATAACACACGCGTTTCAATTTAGCAGTGGTTGCTTTGTACTTTTAATTGCTTCGCATATTAAATTGCTTCGAGGTTACGTAATAAGCGTCAGCAGATAAGGGATAAAAGCACAGAAGTACCTACTATTGCAATCCAGACTTTATGAATATGCAAATTAGCAAAGTCCCGAGCCTTAAATCAAGCCGTTTTCTTGTATTAGCAAATTAGCATTATAATCAGAGGAGATTTTTTTTTCTGCGCTGGAAAATAATATTGTATTTCATAGGGACAGGATTGCTCGATATGATATTATCATGATCCCTGGTGCAGAATCGATTTCTGTATAACGATTTTATACATATTCTTATTTGCTTTTTTTTTTTTTGCCAGTTTTTTTTTCTTGTTACCTTGAACCTATAAAAACAATTGCGACATTACTTTTTTATATAACAGCATGTAAAAATGAACTGAACATGCTTAATTACTGTAAATGTAGTTTAAATTAAATGTAGCTTTAGTATGGCACCACCTGTAGGATTATAGAGGAACAGTGATGTATTGCCACCTTAAAAAAAAAAATAAATAAAATTAAAAAAAATATATATATATACTGTATGAATTAAAATTTTATTTAAAAAATTGATTTTGGGGTCAGTGTGGTGATTTATGAATTGCCACATAAAATAATCAGAATAGATAATAAAAAAAATTATCTAGCGTATTTTTGTATCGATAGTATTTCACTTTAAAACACAATAACAGAACAACAAGACATCATAATAGCACACACTATACACACTCAAATTTCTCTTAAGTGCTTTTAATTATTTATAGGTATTTTAATAATAATGTTAATGATAACAGAAAGTTGGTTTGTCGTATTTTAAAACCAAGCCAAACATAGCTATAAATGGCATACAAGCAAATAAATAAGCCTAGACAAATTGGTGATTTATAAGAGCAAAAAAAATAATTAAAGAAATTAATCACCTTCACTGTTCGGGTGCATCGTCCTGGGTAATTTCTGATTATTTTCCAGTAGGTCCATGCCACAGGTTGTTTTATTCCTTATGTATTTACAGGTAAATGTACTGAATACTAGAGATTTTACTAGAGAAATTAATTCAGTTACATATCGAGATTCTTTTGTTTATCAATTTTTGTATCGCCATTGTTTATTTTTTACAATTTACAGGACTGTATTTGATGTTAAAATGTTTGCCATTCCTTTATAATCCATTCCCTTATCACCCTAGGCACTCTAAACAGTTCACTGCGAACTCTAAACTATTCACACTATTTCACGTATTCAATTATTTGGCAAGATTGTTTAGAATTGTAAAATAAAATGGTGATACTCATGGAACCTCAAAACAAATCAAATCAGCACAAGGTGTCGCGATAATATCGTATCGGTCAGTCCCTGGTGATTCCCGTCTCCACTGAATAATAGAGATGGGGAAAAATGGGGATTCAGTGACATATAACGATTCTTTTGTGTGGCAATTCATGTATTAACAGACTGACTCCAAAATTGATGTATATTTTGCGTTTAAAGTGGTCAAATGGTGCTGTTCTCCTATAATCCTACAGGTGGCACACTCTAAACTATTAGTGTGGTAAGAGCAAATTATTTCCGAACTTTGTTAAGAATTACAACAAAATCTGAAAGAAAAATTTTTTTTTATATCAAATCAGGATATTCATAAAATCATGATACTAACAGAATCGCCGCACAAATCAAATCGGTACCTAGGTATCGCGATAATATGATATCGGTTGGTCCCTGGTGATTCCCATCCTTACTGAATAATGCAACATGACGTGCATGCTGAGCACTGCACGTGCATCACATGTTCAGGTTTATCTCAATGAGTCATGATAATGTGAAAAAAAATAATAAACACACCCTAAGTTTCCTTTTATTTGTAAGTTAATTAATTGTTCGAGCTGCTGCAGCTCTTCAAGCAATCAGTCAGTCGCTTCTTCTTTCCCAGCTTATTTCTTATAGGACTGAGCTTTATTTCTTATCCAAGTGCACGTGCCTGACTCTGGCTCCCAGCATTTTTTACGACTATTAGTAAGATTGAACCCGAGTACAACAGTTTTTTTCTGAGATATCTATGTCTCTGACAGGGGTTGCTAGAGATCTGATGAATGCGGTGAAAGAATAATAATTAAATAATAATCCCACTTTGCTTGACTTCTCTGCGCGCCCGCGTTCGTGTCTGTCCACGGGGCAGCTACAGGGCTGAGTCGAATAGTAGTGATTACACAGCGGAATTTCAGCACGAGTGAATCGAACCCGTGTCACACAGCTAATGTCCCGTTTAAAAGCGTTCCTCTGGGTTACGCCGTAATGGGATCAGAATTCCCCGTGCTGCTTAAGCACATTATCGCTAATAATGGATACTGGTTCGTAGTAGATTTCCTTCATGTGTAGCATACAAAAATATTGCCAGTGGTGATTATTATGAAGAATCCCAATCTGGTCATTTAAAAAAAAAAAAAAAATTATTCAGGGGCAGACAAATTGTAATTGCATTCACTTATTAGGTGCATTAATATCAACTTTTAATACCTGTGCTTTTCTATCAATAGACACATTGCTGTTTTCCCGTCTAATACCGACAACACAAAAACATTTTTGTATCTTTGTAAAAATTGCTTTACAATGTATGTAACCCGTTTATTTTCACCCGGTTATTTTAGAGTTTTTGTTGTTTTTGTTTGTTTGTTTTTGCATTACTTTTCACTTTCACGAGTAAATCGAGTAATTCGATTACAAAAAATGATCGAGGCAAAATCTTCTGCCTCGAAGCTTCGTTAAATTAATTTTAAAAGCTTGCGTTTAGTTTTTTGCGCAATTATTTGTTGACAGCACGCTTTTGACACAGCGCGCTTCCGGGTGCAAGCCGACAGTAAACACCAACGAAGAAGCACCGCTTAGGTCACCCACGAAGCGGAAGGAGACGCACACAGTCAGCGGTGTACTGATTTGATGCCGCGTTCTGTTGCGGGCTGCAAAATGGAAGGGAGCGATAAAAATATCAGCGAGGCCAAGAGAAGAAGAAAGCAGCAAGAGAAAAGGACAGAAATTATCAGTATGTTATGCCTGAGATGTAGATTTGGAAACTTTTATTTGCACAACTTAGTGTTTTTGTGTAATTATTTATTTTAATTTTCGATCCTTAAAGTCATTTGAAAAACTTTTTTTTTTTGCATCCGAGAAAAGGCTTTAAAATAAGAATGTATGGTGCTGTAATGCACTTAATTAATCTCAGTTAACATTAATACCCCTCTCTCACCTACGCGGTCTCGCGCGGTGGCTGGAAGTTCGGTTCTTCATGATTCACCGCGGGTTACTTCGCGGAACGTCGGCAGGCAGTCACGGGGGCTCACGCTGCCTAACACGGCATCTCAGTGCGAGTCAAACCGCATAGGTGAGACAGGGGTATAAGGTAGTCCTTGTATTGTGAATAATGACCATGTTTATTTTTGATAAAATGCTGTATGCATTTAAAAAATAAAAGAAGATTTTTCTAAAAAGAAAACCAATTAATCTTTGTTTCTCATATATTTTACATGGCTGTTTAATTAAGCAAAAGTGCATTTTATCCGATTACTCGATTAATCGATTACATTTTATAGTCTTCGGCCCTCCCGGCTGAGTGGTAGTAGTAGCCTTAATGTGGGAGCCCCCTAGTGACGGGGAGGAATTGGGCACGACTAAATTAGGGAGAAAATCGGGGAAAAATCCAAAAAAAAAAAAAAAACTTTTATATTTATATTATTCAAAACTTCACAAGGTTACAGGACATGCTCCAGGTTACTTATCAGAACGTTTTACGTAAAAATAATTATATTTGGATTTTTCTGATTCTCTCTCCATTTCCCACCCATCACTAGAGCACTCTTCCATCAAAGCAACCACCAACATAAAAAACTATCCTAAATCTATCTTGTTTCCTCATCTGCTACAGTACTACAGTCGGAGGACAGCGCTAGCTGCTTTGTCCTCTTGCGTGAGCTCACACACACCCATGATTGGCTTGCGTTGCCACGATTGACTTGAGACTACTACTGTAGAATATGCCTTCCATCTGTAACCGAGAGAGCTCGAACCAATCAGCTCTATCCAGGATCACCGGCTGCTAAAGGCTAAAGGAATTTGAACTCGCTGTCTCTGGATAATAGGCAGTGATCGAGATCGTTACTTCTGCACTGAGCGAGTATGTACAAATAAAACCTGACTGAAAATGAAAATTGAAGGCCATCATAAAGGTGAAGGCTATCATGTGCTGTCTCTGTGACACGAGCTCCTTTAACTGCTGCACATTAGTGATGGGTTGTTCATGAACGAGTCATTCTTTTTGAACGAATCTTTAACGTGACTCAGAAGAACGAGTAGTCTCGGAGAGTGATTCGTTCATTTTCTACTGTGCGCACATGCGCAAATCATCGCAAATCCTCCATAGGTTATGTACAGGAAACCGTATTGAACGGTTCTCCTCAATGAGTCTTCCAAGTCCTGAGTCGTTCGTTCTTTTGTCTTTTGTCGCGTGACTCCCACAGACGCTATGCAGTGCAATAGATTCAAAAGAACAAACGACACGGGGTAGAAGATATGAGAGGCGAGCGATTCATTCTGTTTAAATATGTCCTTAACTGCATTGTAATATTTTTCGTTACTGGAACTATAACCAAAATTTGTGTATGTAGACGTGTTGGGGGTCTGTTTATTGAAAATGTAACATTTTATTTATTTATTTATTTATTTTGGATTTTTCCCCGATTTTCTCCCTAATTTAGTCATGTCCAATTCCTCCCAGTCACTAGGGGGCTCCACATTAAGGCTACTACTACCACTCAGCCGGGAGGGCCGAAGACTATCACGTGTTTCCTCCAAACCACGTGACGCCAGCCGACCGCATCTTTTCGAACTGGTCGCTCACGCACCGTTGGGGGCGGCGTAACACACTCGGAGGACAGCGCCATCCGCTCCCTCCGTTGCGCGAGCTCACAGACGCCCCTGACTGGCTGTAGAGCCGTGATTAATGTGGGAGCACTAAGTACCTCTCATCCCTCCCCTCTGAGAGAGTCCGGCCAATCAGCTCTCTCTAGACCTCCGGCTGCGAGAGGTTACAGCATCACCCGGGATTCGAACTAGCGATCTCCGGATGATAGGGCGAGCGCTTTTACCACTGCGCCACTCAGAGGCTATTTTATTTTCTTTCTGGTCAGAAGAACGAAATGAACTAAATGGCTCAAAAAAAGATTTGTTCATTTTAATGAACGAGATTCAAAGAACCGAGTCACTAACATGTTTCAAACCATCACTCCTGCACATGCACTGTCAGGGGGTGGGAATGAATCTGACACGCACATGGATTGGCAAATGCTGCAACATTTGAAGTTAGGGTACACCCCTCCCCCGCCTGAGAGCCCATACACCGAAGGATTCCAAGAGACTGCTGTAATGATCTTTAGACGTGGCTGTTTGGTCA
>JAAGKR010002794.1:17337-86043 GCA_011419295.1 Clarias macrocephalus
GCCACTCAGAGGCTATTTTATTTTCTTTCTGGTCAGAAGAACGAAATGAACTAAATGGCTCAAAAAAAGATTTGTTCATTTTAATGAACGAGATTCAAAGAACCGAGTCACTAACATGTTTCAAACCATCACTCCTGCACATGCACTGTCAGGGGGTGGGAATGAATCTGACACGCACATGGATTGGCAAATGCTGCAACATTTGAAGTTAGGGTACACCCCTCCCCCGCCTGAGAGCCCATACACCGAAGGATTCCAAGAGACTGCTGTAATGATCTTTAGACGTGGCTGTTTGGTCAGTTGTCATAATTTGGAGTGGCTTAGCTGCATGGAAACATTTGGCCTCAACTGGATCAACCAAAATTACATAACAGAGGTGAACAAGAAATACAATACAAGAAAAACAAAGATGAACAAGAAGAAACTTGTCCTTCTTGTTCTCCATGGAGCTATGAATAAAAAGCCCATCAGATATGTAATTATGAAACCTGCTCATTCCCGGTGCCCACACCGACCGATCCGCTCATGAGTGATGCATGAAGTCTTGAGTTCTCGCATGTTCTCTGATGTAATGACAATCCTGTCTTGTTAAACTCATGCGTTGTGACATGAGAAGTCATTTTTATTCTTGTATGGCTGCTCTGTACACAAGCGCTCTTGAAAAGATTAATTAAGGAGCTCAAGTTAAGTGAAAACACCACTTTACCAGGGGCGTTCAAGTCAAACCAGGACTTCGAGTGTGCAGAATAAAAGGAGACCGATTTTATATTTCTCTATATAATCCCTTGCTACACTTATGCTTTCACCCCAGCGTTTCACTAATGCTTGGATACAACCAGAGTATAAAGTTTTCTCTGTCCGTCTGAGCCATGATCAGACTGCCTACTTCACGTCTGGCCTCCCAGGAACTCCTTTAATGGCCCAAACATGTGGAAAGGGCTTGGGAGGTGAGGTCAGGACTGTAGGGCGGGTGTGGCTACAGCTTCCTGTAATGTGCAAGTGGTGTTGGTGAATGATTGTACAGTTCACTCGGACAGATGCGTCTCCTCCTCAAGTTAGCGACATGTTATCTGTCGTCTTCCAAGGATCGGGCGTTTCAATCACCACTTCGGCTTGTTAGGATGTTCTGATATCTGAGAAAAGTGTATTGTGACAACTTTAATGACGCTAACAATACATCATCGTTATGGCTCTTATACCTCCTGTAAAAACTAAAATCAAAATCGACGCTAATAAGCTGTAGATAAAACGAATAAAACCTATGAACGGGTTCAGTGAAATCTATTAAAGAGACGGCTGTGTTACGAAGTGTTATGTTTGTGTATCAAAGGCAACACTGAGAATAAAACATCTCTTCCTTCTGGCAGTCGTTTCCATATATTTATGTAAAGTTCATAATTTGCGAGTGATTAATCTGACAATAGGTCATGGCAGCGATCCTGGCCGAACATCCCAAATCACTATTGATTGCAGCCAGTCTCGGCAGGCCCCGGCGTAATCGTACGGCAGCTGAACTCGAATGAAATCAGGAGTGTGTAATATTCGCTTGATGCAGGATACAGCTGAGCAAATGGAGAAAGAAACTCGTGCTTATTGTGGTCAAGTGCTACATTTCAATAGGCATTTTCTGGGTGTAATTTCAGAGACATTAACGTGGTTGACTCTTTCATTACTAGAGAGGAATCTGATCGCTCCAGCAGGATCTCCCTGGCTGCCTCTCCTGGGCCGTTACTCACAGAGCGGTATGGGACTGAGCGAGGGAAATTTCTCCCTCGGATTCTTTTTCTCTTCCACTGGATATGAAATATGATGTTGAGAAATGTAATTATTTCAGTAATTCACGTTAAAAGGATCAATTGAGGATTGATTCCACCTGCACTGTGGTGGAGCCATGCGGTGTCTTGGTGATGTGTTAAAAAGATTTGCAGGGTTTATTTTTTTTTCTTTTTTTGCCTTATTGCAGGCTTAAATATGTCTAAGTTGCTTGGTCTTAGAGCCGTTAGATGTCAGATGGACGTTTTCACAATTACGAAAATGTGCTTTACATTTTTTTTTTTAACAGAAAAGAGTTAATTTGACTTAGTTTTTCTCCACTCACGTCTCACCGCTTTATTCTAAAGCTTATCACAGATTTTTTAAAATCTTGTTTCTGATCATGTAAACTATAAAAACCAAAAATCTAAATGATTTGGAGATTTTATATATATCTCAGCACTCTAAGTACAAATCTAAAAATGACAAACAGTAAGAATAATAGTAAGAAGCATAGAGGAAAAAGTAGTAGCCAAGCTGTGACAGTCACATCTAGAGCTGCGAGTCATAGATAGACTGTTGGCTTGATCATTTTTATTGTTTATTGTATAATTTGATTCAATTTAATCGCACTAATGTTTAGATCTGATTTTATTTCTTTATTACAGGTTTAAAAGTATTAAAAATGTCTAAAGGTACCTAATATTATACTGTATTATCTAATAATGATTAAAATGCAGTCTGATGGTTTAAATGTCGCATCTCGTACAAAGCAATAATCTTTTTTTTCCAGCCAATATTCTACTCCAATCCAGTAGGGGGTGGTATTGCACTGACCGCCCATAAACTCAAAAGAAGATGAAGCGGTCATCTCGGCGAATGCAATCGCTTTACGGATGACGCAAAAGGTTTGTATTTTTATTTTTAAGGAAGTCATCAAATTTAGACCGTTTTAAAGTTGTAGGTTTACCTTTCCCCCGATTTTATTCTCCTAAAGCAGATGTCGTCAGTTTCCACTAAGACTATTACAGCAGTACTGACCCTCTGAGACACCTCACGGCATGAGACTGCCTCTTTTTCAAACTGCCACTCACGCATCTGCTGACGGCGTCACACACTCGGAGGAAAGCGCTATCCACTACTTCCGCATGCGTGTGTTCACCTACGCCTGTGATTGGCTAGTGTGTGAGTTTGCATAGAGTGGATATGCCCAGAGGCAGGTAAAATCACTTTCACTTAGCGTATATATATATATATATATATATCACTTAATCCTGTATACAGGGCCTCTGGGGGCCTGGAGCCTATCCCAAGAGATGTAGGGCACAAGGCGGGATACACCCTGGACAGGGTGCCAGTGCATCGCAGGGCACACACACACTCACACACTGCAGGCAATTTAGGAACACTAATTAGTTTAATCTGAATGTCTTTGGACTGTGGAAGCAACCGGGAGTACCTGGAGGAAACCCACCAAACACGGGAAGAACATACAAACTCCACGCATTACCAAAGGTGGTAATCGAACCCGGACTCTGAAGGTGCAGTGCAACAGTGCAAACAACTAAGCCACCGTGCCGCTAAGTTCAAAGCTAACATTAACAAAAATATATTTATTAAGTACATCAATCAAAAAGGAGTTGCTTTTATGTGATGTGTGTGTGATTGAAATATACAAAATGTAATGTTTAAACACTTCTGTCAGGATCCAAGCGTTGCACTGGTGACCTGATTGTTTATCGGTTCGGATCCTTCATTGTCAGGAGCGCTGAGTACTTAAGTACTCCCGAAACAGTATTTACTTAATACACTCCCAGTCTCACAAATGTCTCTCTCTCTCTCTCTCTCTCTCTCTCTCTCTCTCTCTGTGTCTCTCTCTCTCTGTGTGACCTGTGGGGGAAACAGTTCTAATTACTGCAGCGGACTCGTTCCTCTCGGCGCTCTCGCTGCTCTCGTTGCTGTCCATTAGCATGCCGAGGAGGTCTGGGGCCTGATAGAAATGCTGATTTATAGACAGAGAACGACATTAATCCCAGATCGCTCGGTAAATTGAGCCCGCGCTGGGGATAAAAACCCGTCCCTCTTCGCTTCAATCCCTAATGTTTAATATGCGCATTATCACTCGTGCACGCTAGCTTCGTATTCCCCGCGAGTAAAAAAAAAAAAAAACGCTGCATGAGCAGGCGATATATTGGCTGCTCGCCGGACGACACGGTGTGTGATATGATTTTTGGGTTTTATTTCTTTAAAAAAAACAAAAAAAATAAATAAATCAACGGGAGTGAAGCGCAGAAATCAACAAGGCAGCTCATCAATATTTAGTATGTACAGTACACTGCATTGCTGGTTTATTAGCTACACCTACATGCCAGACAATAAACCAGCATCCAAGTGGATATTGTTGTTGTGTTTTTTTTTTTTTTCCTTTCTTTTTTTCTCTTCACTATACATCAAGCTGCCAGTTTAATAAGCAACTAGATAGGTGGCGCCTAATAAGCAACAAACAGAAAGCGATTATTTGCTCTAGTGGCAGGTTTCAAACCGTCACGCCATACATCGGTGTGCATTTCATGGCTGCACATTCCTGTTTTTTTTTTTTTTTTTATCCCTTTAAAAGGTCCAGTTTTCCGAGCAGAAACAAAATAATGTGCAATCTGCTGCAATCTGTTGCTTTTATTTGTCCTCGCCTTGCTTTAGCTCTTCACAGAAAGCCGGCGCCGATGCCTGACAGCTTTAAGTAGATTACTCACAGGCCTGTTTTAATGAGCAAGGCAAAGACAAGCCCACTCTCAGAGAGGGATAATAAGCCTTCACTGCATACGCACGCTCGGCAAATCAGCCAGCACGCTCGCCGATGAAAGTGCCACCTGTTGCTCACGCGCACGCACGCTCGGCGCGTAGACGGGCAAACAAGCAGAATAATACCACGCCACAGTACGTGCTGCGGTTGATGTGGAAATTGTTAATCTGATTAATCTGTCATCAAACTTCTTTAATTAACCTGATCAGTCAAACGTCGGCGCAGACCGTTTGCCGAAGTAATGGCTCAGATTCTTACGCGAAGTTAGCCATGAACAATACTTTTGTCATTTTATGGTTTTAAGTCTAATTAAAAAGTTAATTAAAGTGAAATTAGGAGGACGTACAGTAAATAGCGCAGGCCGTGCAATTTAATTCACTGCACATGATTGAATATTGTGACGTCCTCTCACAGTCATAACGCGCCCCAGCGCAAAAACGCTCGCCGCCGAGCCAGTCAATCAAAAAACAGAGCGCGCAGTAGATTAATTTTTATGTGTTAATACCGACACTGTTCTGAAAATACTGTGGCAACCCGAACTGTGGTTTCTTCAGACCGTTCCGTCAAAGACGCGGCCAGTCTTACGCACTGTTGATTGTAGCTCTTGAGTTTAGCGCATTTGTGGATTAGTGGATCTGGACTTCCTTCGTGTGACGCAGAACGCATCTGAATTGATGTATTTTAGAATAGTTGGGGATGGTCTGACAGAAGCAGTTCTGAGATCAGTTTAGGGTCGTAGAAGTGGTTTCATTTAATAATAAGTCAGTGGTCTAGAAATGTTCTCAGAACTGTTTTTAGTTACGCGTCATGGTTTTGAATTTTCGTCTCTAAAAATTTCATCCAGATCCAGAATTTTTGGGCCTTAAATTCTTTGAGTACTAAATTAATTGCGAAATAATTGAGACAAAAAAACACACAAACATGTTTTTCAAATTAGTAACAATTGCTAAATTTATAATAAAAATAAAAAAAAAAAAATCTGACTTTGATTTGTCAGACTTATCCTCACGAGTCTGTTTCATCACCCGAGGAGGTAAAAGTCTTTCCTCACTAGTTCTGACTATTGTTCCAATTTTTTCGATATCAGGACCAGTACCAATACCTATACCTCGACTTCAGAACCAGTTCCGGAATAATACTTTTTTTGATACTTTAACACAAAGAAAGTTACATCAGGTGGCACGGTGCTGTAGTGGCCAGCTCTGTTACATCACACCTGAGGGGCTGGAGATTCAAATCTCGTCTCCGGTCGTGTGTGCATGGAGTTTGCATGTTCTCTCCATGCTTTGTGGGTTTCCTCCCACAGTTCAAAGACGTGGCGTCTAGGTTGGTTGCTGTTTCCAAATTGCCCGTAGTGTGATTGAATGTGTGTGTGTGTGTGTGTGTGTGTGTGTGTGTGTGTGTGTGTGTGTGTGTGTGTTTGTGCTCTGTGATGGGTTGGTATAAACAGGTCTACCCTGTTTGTTCCCTGCTTTGTGCCCTATGTTCCCTGAGATCGGCTTCAGGACCCCTGTGATGTATCACACACATCATAAGCGGTACCGGTGATGGATGGGTAAATGGAAAATAAAAATGACACATTATGATATGAATCTTGAGTTTTATGTTTTTAGCTCCAACATGGAATAACGTTTCTAACTCTCACTGTTTCATTTTTACATTCAAAGCAGGTTTACTACATGAATAATTCCTGGCACTTGACTCTGTCTGTAAAAAATAGCGGTAAAATGTTTTACTTCTCAATATTATCTATGCAATTTGGGCCGTGCAATAAAAGTTTCAAAACTATTGCCACCCTGCCCTTCTCCTCACTCCTGACATTTAAACACGAGTCCTAAGTTTTACCTGACGTCATGGTTCACACGGCATCGATGACAAAACATTACCTATTCAATCCCCCCCCCCCCCCCCCCTGTTTTTTTATGCCGATCTGACGCGTCACAGACGTTTCAACAGAACAGCCGGGATCTAATCCCAAACTTTATTGATTAGGCTTACGTCAGTTTCAACTATGACTGGCAGCCATTGAAAACAACATCATTTGCAAGTTATAAATACTTAGATGTAAGGAATTTTGATGTCTTTCTGCAGACAGTTTGCTGCTTTTGTTCCTTATGCTGTTCAGTTTTTGTAGGCAGGCAGCAAGTCAAGGTCAGGAAGCAGTCTAAATAAAAAACATTTCCATTTCCATTTTAAGAAATGTCAAGTATTTTGGTTTTCCCAGCCATGTCACCACTGGTTTGATGCTTAATGGGTTGATGCTTGCAAATATCATATATATACGATATATATATATTGTCAGGCTTGTACTTAAAAAGCAAATAAGACCACAAGCTTCTTAGCAGTTTCAAAGGAATGTTTTTAAAAAAAAATTTGTTAAGCCACACAGTGACGTATAAAACTTAAGGCCTGAACCAGCGAGAAACAGGTGCGGATGATGACAGATGATCAGGCCGGTGATTAGTCTACTGGTGATGCTGAATTCTGTGTGACTGGAACAGATGAGAGGGGAAATGAGGCTGCTGCTGAGGTTGTCACAAAACCCCACTGATTTTGCAGCTTGTTGCAGTGAAAACATTTGTTCCAATTTCTTTGGCTTAATTTACATGATTTAATTCAATTCAATTCAATGACTTTTGCACAGTACTGTATATGAAGAAAAAAAAATCTCCTTAAAATAAACATGCTTAATCTTTGCGTATCAATGTTTATTTTTATATACTTTTTTATAGTGGAAATGAGTTTTTTAATTGACGATAAAATAAAATAAAAAATCCAGTAAGTGCTGTAAGTTATCCGCCTCTGATGCCTCACATCCTAATGAGACTTTAAAATATTGCTTTAATAAAGGACGCAGTGAGACAGTAGAAATGTTAAAGCTTGTAGATAAAAGACTCGTAGATAACACTTACATTGACTGCGAGATAAATCAGATAGAAAAGTTCTGTGGCTAATTGAAGCGATGGAAATCATTAGATCTAGATTGTTTAAAATAAAACAGACTGCCACAAACTTGACTCACTTTGTGATCTTTGTTGCTTTATTTTAATTCTTGGAAAATATTACACACAATTTTAATATATATATATATATATATATATATATATATATATTGTGTGTAATATTTTATATGTATATATATGTTTATAAATATACAGTATATATAAACATAAAATATGTTTAGCTTCTTCCACCGTTCCCTAGGAATCTGCAAGCTCACTTGAGACTCTGACACGCATCCAAATCAAAAGCGTTAGGCAAAGTCGAGTAAAGAAGTAAGCAAATGTACTTTTAACGACAGAGCCAGACTCACAAACACCTCGCTGTTCAGGCAGTGCAAACACAAACAAATAATACAAAGCAGAAGCAGTGGTTTACTGCCTGTGTTTTGTGTTTCAAAGGAAGTTGGAAACCAGCCAATCAGGAACAGGGAGGTGTGAACCTGGAACAGGCCAGGGGCCAGAAGCATAGCGATACCTGAGAACATTTCGGATATGATGTCATGACACGTCCCAACTTCAACGGCATCTCTCTGAACAGTCGCAATTTTATTTCACGTCAAAAAGTTGAATACGTCATGGGAGTCTGACGATGAAAAAACAAAACTAAACAAAACAAAACGCCTGTCCATCCTTACCATCAAGATCAGGACTTATCAGGATACTTATAACTAGCCAAGACATTCAGCTTGTACTTGGTAGTATCGTACCAGATGCTAAAATCTCTCTTTAAAAAAAAAAAAAAAAATCTTGACGTCTGTTACCAATTTTTAAAAGTGCAGCTTTCTCAGCATCTGTTTGTTTTAAATGCCTTCACAGACATACTGCACCCATCCATACTGTATATCTGGATAAGATCTTGAATTAATGTTTTACGTTCAGATTCTGGTCAATTATGGCTAAAAAGTTTGTGGACACCCAACCAACACTTACATGTACTTGTTGAACATTGCATTCCAGATTTAGCTCACCTTTGTTATAAATAAAAATAATAATAATAATTATTATTATTCTCAGATTGAATTAATGTATTAGAAAGAATACACTTCTGATCTGATAAAATTTTTATTTAAAAAAAAAAGACACAATTCAATCCCTGCCATCAGGGAAGAAAAACTCCTTGTCATCCGGTACATTCAGATCGTCAGCTGACTTTATATTTTTGCCGCATAATATTGCTGAGCCTAAACCTGAGCAACTGAAGCAACCCCAGATCATAAACCCGCCTCCAGAGGCTTGTACAGTGGGTCCTATGCATGATGGATGCATCGCTTCATGCTCTTCCCTTCCCACCCTGACACGCCCATCACTCGGGTAAAAGGTCAGTGTGGACTTACTGTATTAGACCACGTGAACTTTTTTATTGCTCCAAAATACAATCCCTAGCAAACTGAAGCTGTTTAGTCCCAATCCTGTGAGTTCTCACCACATTGTGTGTCTGTTAATGGAAATGCTCTTAATAATGTTATTATACATAACTATGGTTTCTATTGTCCTTTTTTCGCACAATGCAAATGCCTAACCAAGCCGAGGTTATCTCTGTAATATCTTTTAATAAAGCACTCTGTACTTCTTAATACAATTATAGTAATTTACCTCCTCAGTTGTTTTCTTTGTTCGATGCAGGCCAATAATGTGACTGCTTTTTTTTTTTTTTGTTTTTCTTTTTCTTTTTTTCCAGGCAGTGTGTCCTAAACCGCACATATCACTCACTGACATCAGAAGCAAAAAGATATGAAATATACATAACTGTTACATTTTCGAGATGATTTTCTGTGTGCTGGGGGGGGCCCCCCCCCCCCCCCCCCAAACGCGTTCTTTATTTAAATATCGAAACTGGCAGGGTTTTTAATCACATACTAGCGCTTAAGCAATAAACACCCGAACGTGTCGAATTGGCTATTATTATTCATAAAATCCTTCCCTGAGGGTAAAATAAATATTAAAACACCATTTCTTATCGCATTATCTTTCAGGTCTATTTACCACCATTTGAAGGCTGTTGAATTGCTAATAAAAATCTCGATCTTATTCCAGAAACCGGAGGAGTCGATGGCGAGAGAAGAAATTACAAAGTTAATGACATAATGTAGAATAGATGTGCTGTGTTAATGAGTAATGTGAACGCGTTCACCTGAGGGTTAAGTCATTAGGTATCAGGGTGTTGGGGGAGGGGGGGGGGTCTTTTTGTCGTATGATTAATATTCCTGTCCTGGTAACTTCCTTGCACGTCTTTACTCCCCGCACGTGTCTGAGCCACGCGTGTGTCCGAGCGCAGCTGCTCCCCCGTTTCATTAGCGTACTCAGTCCAGCCTTTCTCCTCTCTGATTAAAGCTAAGAATATGCTGGCTGAAGCGGCTAGCGTGTGATGTGCTTACCAAAACAAATCTCTGGCTGAGGGAATCACCCTTGTGCTGAATTGGCTTCTGTTCTGCTCCTCGTTTCAGGAGCATGTTTGCATTTTTATCTGTGGGGTTACTGACAGTTCTTCTTGACATTAAGGGTTCAAAAAGGGCAAGGGGGGGAAAAAAAAGGAAACCAGGTGCAGGCGAGTTTCGAACATTGTTAGTACGTCGGAGTTAAGAAGCCTTGTTCATATCTGTCTGGGGAGCACGAGCATTTTGAATTATTTATCCCGAACGTATTTGATCGATGCCGGGGGAACCGCGCTTCTGTACCTCCTGTGGCACGATACCACTGTCCTACAAAATATTAATGAGAAAAGAGTGTGAAAGCTAGACATAGACAGAGCTGCAGAGGTAAAACCTTATGAGACGAGGTTTTGAATTTGGAAATATCTCGGGTGTTGCATGAAAATGGAAATATCAGAATTCGATCGGTCTCATTTTAGCATTTCCATTCCAGCACTGACAAATCATGTTTTAAGTCTTATGTCTATTTATATCCAGTTCTTAGTCGTCTTCCTTATATATAACGTTCTACCTTTTTGCCTCAAAATGTCGGTTGCTAGGTCAACGTTATTAAAGTAATCCAGGGGGATGTACAGAAATGCTTTGAAGTTTCTTTAAAAACATTTCCACCATGTGGAGTTTGCTAACTCAGGGACTAAAAGTATTATCAGTCCAAAAACCCAGTTGGGACATTGGGACATTTTAAACAACACAAAAATATACATTTAATAGCAATGTGCCCAGGCCAACCTGCCTAAAGAGAGCCTGAGTAATCCAGTCTGAAAATGACAAGGGACTGAACAAATACCCTAGCCACCTCTGGGAATTCAAAATGGCCAGATTTTCCTAATGTTGCAGAAGAGCTGGCATGAGTCAATCAGTTTAGCGATGTGAGGCAAAAAAGGACAGGTGGTTCTCCACGGTTTCCCCAGGGTTGTGTGCAGTGACAGATGGTAAGATCCGAGAATTGTCCAGAGAGATCATAAGATCTTGACACAGGGACATGTCTCTGGGGACAGTAGCTCAGGTTCAGCTAATATCCATGATGAGATCAGTGCATAAACAAAGGATGAACTACGGGTGATCGGCATAGCAGCGGTTTAATAACCGATGTCAGGATATGACCTCATTTAGAAAGTGACAAGAAAAAGAACAGAAGAGGACCCAGTGCTAAGACTTGCGGACCACAGAGTCTGCATAGTGCAGATGTAGATCTCCTCCTTGTGACCAGGTAAAAGCAAACCACTGCCCTGGGTTGTCAAGCCATTATTGTAGGAAATGCTTGTTCAATATTTATGGAAGGAGTCTTCAGTGTCAGCACTCGGTAACAGTCGGTAGGTTTTACTTGCCAACATTTGCAAGGAAAAGTCTGTCAGGAAAAGTTAAAACTATGCGTTATTGTTGTTGTGCTTTCGGCTGCTTCCATTAAGGTGTCACAACAAATCAGGATGCCCATCCAGATACAACCCTCCCATTTTTATCTGGTTTTGTGATCGTCATCGAGAAATCTTTGCATCTACTGGTTGGGTACAGGCTTTAGCTGGGAGTCTAACCCTGGCCATCCATATAGCAAACTAAAAGCCTACCAAGTCAACACTATCCACCAAAAATCAAGAGAGAAAAGAACCACACACACAACATCAATCACCATAAAGGTTTTTATTGTTGCTCACTTCGCACAAATCATGTTGCCAGGACTCTAGGGTACAACACAAAAGCCAAGTCATTAAAGTTCTGTAGATGAGATCAGATGGAACAAACCACAATAGTCGACTGTCTCTAGGTGAGGATTGGACTTGGTGCATGTGAGCCAATTGATAATTTGTATTCGACTCTGTATTTTCAGCTCGATCTTTTGTGATGTGTAATTAGGAGTTTCTCGGTTTCGTAAAAACCTACAACGATAATGTATTTCTACAAGAGCTTTATCTCAGCGACACGGGTCTGGCTGATGGTGCAGAGTGATTCAGTTGCTAAACAGAACAGTTATTGTCCCCTTTTGTGGCCATTTGACCATTGCATCAAGATAGACAGTTGCAGTGATAATGACAAGAGTGTTCAAATTCACCCTTCTCCCACATCTCTCTCTCTCTCTCTCTCTCTCTCTCTCTCAGTAATGGGTCATTGTGTGGAGAATCTACGGCACTTTTATCTCTGAGCACTTTTGCTGGACAGCCAAATCTGATTATTGTCAGTCAGGAGTCCTGCCATCCCTCTCCAACTCTGAGAGACTCCATTAGGATAGAGAAGAGGGAGAACGGGAGAGAGTAAGAGAGAGAGAGGTGGGCTGAAGTGAGGTCATGTGAAGAGTGGATATGTGCACTATTTTATTACAGCCTTTAAATTTCATTGATCAACTCGCCAGGTTCTGTCCTTCCAAGCCTGCTGAAGTGATGAACATGGAATACTAAAGCCAGCATCCTCTGCCAGAGTTTCTTATTTTTTCATTCCTACATGTAGATGTTTAGCATTCGTCGCTGCATTTCGTACACAGTTGGAGAATGGGATAAGGGAAATAATGCTCCATGGTGATGATTGGAATGGAAAGGTTGTTCGAAAGTGTGGAAAAGTGTGCAAAATAGAGATGATGGCATTGTTGTCTCCAGAATGCAATTGCGAAAAAATTTAGGTTTGAATGATGAGAAAAAATTTGCTGCTGAATAACAAACTTTCCATTTTTTTTGTGGCTTTATATCCAGCAGCGCTAGAGCCGTATCAGCGACTCCATTTTGGCTCGAGGTATGGCTGGACAGCAGACATACCTGGGAAAAATCAGGATAACACACGGCCAAACAAATCAGAACAGAGCCTGTAACCTGCACATAATACATGGGTCAAGCGTGTCTGTGGGAGTGGGTGGGATTATTTGAGTGTCTGTGGGACTGGATGTGATTGGACAAGAGTGAAGAGTGAGTCTCAGTTTGTGGGTGATGTTGGTCAAGATTGTCTGCAGTAGTGTGTGAGTTGGATCAATAGTTTTCGTGGAAGTGGACAGGATTTGGTAAGAGTGTCTGGTAATAGTAGGATTGGCCAAGAATGTCTGTGGTAGTAGTGGGTCAAGAGTGTCTGCAGGAGCGGATGGAATCATTTGAGTGTCTGGGGGAGTGGGCGGGATTGGTCAAGCGTGTCAGAGGTAGAGGGTGAAGTCACGGATCTCTGCGATTGTGTGTAAGATTGATCGATAGTGTTTACAGGAGGGGTGAGATTGGTCAAGAGTGTCTGAGGTGGTGGGTGAGATTGGACAGGATCATGTGCGGGAGCCGATGAGATGCTTAGAGAGGCTGCGGGAGTAAACAGGATTGGTGAAGAGTGTCTGAGGTAGTGGGTGTAATTGGTGAAGAGTGTTTGCAGTAGTCAGTGAAATTGGTCAAGAGTGTCTGCCTGGGCGGTATGTGTACCTTTTAAGGTACATAGATATATTTTCAAAAAAGCTGTAGGATGACACAATACCGCTTTCATTGATGAAATCATCTGTTTCGTCACGTTTCCTCTGCTCCTTCAGTTCAAGTTCGGCCTTGAAACCCTGAAAGAAAGTATGTTGCCAGCTTCATTTACCCATGATGTGCCTCGGTGTCGTAGTCAAGACCACCCAAACCGAGACCAGAGTGAACAGAGGCTGAGAAAAGAACATGACTTTAAGAGCTTTGAAATATGGAATATGCAAATCGTAGGCATTCGAATTGGACATCGAATTCCACATTCTCCCGCATTTATTAAAACACTGACTGAAAACAGATGGATATTCCTCATCAACCATCTTATTCAATTGTACCATTAGAAATGTACTGGAAATAGTCAAAATACATTTCAGAGGTCAGTATTATATATGGGAATTTACCTTTCATTACACTAAAGAGCTGAATTGAACATCTTTATTCAACATTTCTATAACTTACCTTCTACCTAAAACAAAAGAATATTTTGTGCAAGTATCAGGTTTTCTGATTGACTTTTGTCTTGATGTTAATTAATAAGTCAGACAATGATATCAGTGATATCCCCTCAATTGTGGTCTTGACTTAAAATCTTAAGTTCACCATGTCCAAGACCTGTTAAAAATGACCGATCTTGAGTACTACAACACTCGTGTGCATTATCAAAGCAAAAGTGCCCAGTGGCACGATACAACTAACGGGGTGGACTACCACCGGAGGCTAAAGCCTGAGGCTATTGATAGGCTAGTTTTCCCTGCACAAAACCCGTAATAGAGGCACTGAGGAGGAAATGATTTGTCTGATAAAAGACTGTCTATCTGAGTAGAAAACTAAATGAGTGTTAGATGAAGTAGGTTTTGATATTTTAGTTCTTTTTACATTTTTACTTTAGTAAGTCTGCCATTTTTAGCTGTGTGTTTTCAGACGAGGAAATGAACCCTGTCTTTGAATGTCAGTTCGATCGTCAGTCGGTTTTAATAAAAGTTTATTTATTTAAAAAAAAAAATTCTAATAATAATAATAATAATAAAGCATCTCACATGTTGCATGTTATTTTTGCATTAAATATGGAGAAATACTTTATAGGGGGGGGGGGATTCAGTCACAAATCGTGATTCTTTCGTATGGCAATTCATATATCGCCACGCTGAATCCAAAAAGATATTTTTAAGTATAGATTTTTTTATTTTTATGTTTAGTGGTAAAAAGTTGCGGTTCCTTCTCGAACCGCAGTTGAAGGGGCAGTGGTGGGTGAGAGGGCTAAAGCACTGAGTTACTAATCGGTTCGATCCCTGTGTCATGGCTGACCCTGCGCTCTGACCCCAGTTACGCTGGGATATGCAAAGAAAGAATTTCACTGTGCTGGAATGTATACTGTATGTGACAAATGAAGGCTGAACTAACTGACTTGATCTTTTTCAGGCAGCAGCACAGCATCCTGTGTGGTAGGAGCAAATAATATAATATGATTGTATATATATATTATAATATTATATTATAATAATATAATATTATAATAAGTTTGTTTAGAATTTTAATAAAATCTGGGGGAAAATAATATTAAATCAGAATATTGATAAAATGGTGGTGCTGACCCTGAATCACATTACAAATCGAATCAGCGTCTAGGTATCGTGATAATATTGTAATCAGAATCGTTTTAACCTTAATGCTGTAATGAGTGAGTATGGAAATGGCAGGATTGCTTTAAAAAAATGGTCAACCGTGGAGGTATATAAATAGAAATAAACCTGTTTAAAAAAAAAAAATTTTAAAAACAACAACAAAAAGGTAGCCTTTGTTTTTAACTGCCTTTTCGATGTTATTAATTTATCTCTGCGCAAACGGGAGCAGATGTGTGTTAATTATGTTTGCACGGTCTACTACTTCTCCGAGCAGCTGAGAGGAAACTGTTCTAAAGGAGGTAACATGTTGAAGCTCTTACCCTGTGTGCCACTGTGTTTTGTGAATCGTACGAGGGCAGATGAGTGAGTTAAAGTGGATCGATGTTATTAGAAGAGAGTCTGGAGGCGTGCGCGATTGGGAATAGTAGTGTAATTAAAAAACGTGCTTTATAAAAATGTTTGGCGAATGACACGCGCTGAATTTTCATCCCCGAACCGAGTTAGACGTCTAAACGGGCGTGAAGAGCGTAATGATGAACCGAATTTGATGGCGCATATTTTTGTATTTACAGTATCTGTAAAATATTAGCGCAGTTATTCGGCAAATTCTTGCTGTCGCATTTATGGATGGATAATTTGAGAATGTAAAAAAAAAAAAAAAAAAAATGTTTTTGTTTACAGGAAAATGAGGATATAAAAAGGACGGAGGATTTTCATAAGAAACGCACGGTGTATTAATGAAAGAACTTGATACTCAGGATCATACACAGAGTAGGCAGCAAGAAACATGAACGTGTGAGGGGCAAGTTTATTTTCCTTTCCATTTTTTTCTCAAATAAGGATATTATGCTTATTGTACGTTCATCACTAAACTCGGGATAACATTCAAGTTTTTACATTAGCGGCGATGTTGTACTGCGCGCGAGTGGAGACGTCTACATGGCTCTATCGCGTGGTCAAGGCCTTCTCCATGTCCCTTGTGTTGGTGCGGCATTAAAAAGCAATCCGCGTGGATGTCAGGGAACGTGATTGTGTGGCCTGATTATCCGTCTGGCGTAAAGTGCTCAGAGAGGAGGAGACTCCCTGCTGCTGGCTTCAGCTGAAGCTCGATACTTAGCGGCTTCTCGGGTGTCTCCTCGGATTCCGGGGCAAAAATCAGTTGCAACTGTGAGCGTAGGTGAGTTTAATAACTTTTAATAGAAATGCAGTAATCAGAAGAGCTACTCTGTCCTTCCTACAACTCTTAAGTTGCAGGTTGTTGCTGTGATCAGCAAAGATGATACTTAAAGTTTATTAGAGTGTCATTTAAAAAAAATTTTTTATAAGGACAAACCAAATCTAGAAAAGATTCAATCATACTCATACTGTGTTTGTATTTACATGTCAGTGCCAGAGCCAGTCGCATCTCATAACACAGCTGTGTGTTACATTTCGTGACGCCGACTCAACTCAACTCAACTCAAGTTCACAGAGAGCTCAGTGCGAAAGTGAAAAAACTGATACGTGCTTTCTTTTTCTTTTTTCTTTTCTTTTTTTTTTCTAAGCATGCAGCGCAGACTATACTGTAGGTTGTGTTTATCACATTAAGAAGATGTTCTTTGTATTGGTGTAAACTTGTAAATAGCGTTTATGCATGTTTTAATTAAAGAAATAAAAATATATGGATGTGTCAAATCCTGATTCGAAAACTGTGTTAAAACATTAATTCAGATTAACCCAATTAAAGGGGAAAACCATCCATGTAATATACACCGTGTCCTCTCTCTCTCTCTCTCTCTCTCTCTCTCTTTCTTTTTGTTGTTTTCTCTGTGTGGGGTTTTCCTCGGAGCACATGCAATTGTCACACTTCTTGACATAGCAGAACAAACAGGAGCACAAAGGCAAATTAATCCCTAATTACGTTGTTCTTCTCTAAAACACAATATATATTAAAATATACTTGGTTGGCAGTTAATATACAGTACTGTGCAAAAGTCTTCTTTTGTTCACATTTTGCTTCCAAAGAGCTAGACTTTTTTGTATTACCAGCAGTCGATGGCAGCCGATCAGACCGGTAATCACTGTAGTATACAGTACTGGTGATGCTGACTGCCGAGTGGTTGGAATAGACGAGTGGGGAAACGAGGTTGCTGCTGTGGTTGTTACATTAACAACCGATGCTTAATTTCTCTTGTTAGCAATGTACAGTAAAACATTTGTTCCCATTTCTTAATTTGATCTATGTCATTAAATTTAATTTGAAGAAATAAGGGGGGGATCATAACTTTTGCACAGTACTGTATATGAGTGGCCCAAATCTATTCAATCTGTGGGAAACACTAAAAAAAAAAAAAAAAAACCCTCCCGAGTAGTAGAGCTGCGGATCCCAGGTAGAATGTCGATTTGATTAAATTATAGGGCATTTCAATTTTCTAATTATTTCTTATATTTCTTATATAATGATATTATATTACCTGTGTATTAGAGGTGGGCTACTTTTTCATAGGCCACCCAGGGTTTTGAAGTAATAAAACTAATGAAAGCATTTAATAATCGTTGAAACGTATGAAACTCGTACAAAGCACCACACTCCAGTCCAGTAGGTGGCGGTATTATATAGACTGGCATCATTTCAAAAGAAGAAAAAAAAAACTGTACTCTTGAACAACTTAAGTATTCACAGAAAATGCAAGTGGATTGGCAAAAGGTTGTAAAACCTTTAAGTATGAATACAATAAGTGTGAATCGATTCTGAATCAATAACTGCCCCATGAATACGATCGACTGAGCTGCATAATCAATTAAATCACACAGTTCTAGCACATAACTTCATTAATTTCTTAATTTTTAGCTAGCCTTTTTCATTTTTTTTTTTCAAAAATGAAAATCTAGTTTTATTGTTATTTCTGGATTAGTTTTAGATTTTAGCTTGAATCTAAGTCATTATTATGAAATGGAGACTAACGTATTAAACAGAATTCTTAAATTTGTGTATGGAATTGAAAAAATACGCGACAGTGAAATCTATAAATATTCACAGTAGCTCATTGGGAATTCTCGGTTTTGGAGCTGAAGCACTCATACTGTACAAACTCAGGAGCTCAGGTTTCCTTGCATGGAATCAGAAAAGCTCAGGTGAGACGATGTTGGCCGAGCTAATTTATATTGCATTAACGGTGTTATTCCGCTTGGGGCTTTTTATTTATTTATTTTTGACATTTGTTACGGTTGCATCGCGCCGCTGACTTAAGATCAAGGGTGTTAACCGAAGGTTAAATACTGCAGAACACAAAGCAGCCAAAGTGAATAATTTCCTCGCGCTAAGATACGGATCATAAAGATTAATTTTTTTTTTTCATTGTCTGAAAACGTGTTATCGACAAATACCTGCGTATTCTCTTAGTCACCTAGTCTCTTTTCATTATCTCCAGACCATGTCAAGTCTTAGTACAGCGACATGGAATTGATTATGTTTTTTTTACAAGCATGTTCTTTACAAAGTCGGGCTGTTTTGTTCTTCGTTTCTTTTCAGCTCTTTCTGTCAGCGTAAATGTTAACCAGAGAATTCTTTAATTAGCTCTTTCGTCTCTGACCTTGGCTTGTTCTTTCAGCCTCGAATCTGACACAAACCACAAGAGGGGTTTCTTTCCATCTCACAATGGCGCGCGGTGACAAATTGGCACTAATCGCTATCTGATAATTAACATTTCTTGAGATTTGAAAGCAGGCCCTGGCTCAGCAGAAAGGTCACTAGAGCCGTGTAGACCTGCTGCTGATATGGAGTTTAGTGAATACTCCTTAGCCAGCACACCACACTAACACCAGTTCAGACCCTTTAAACTCTTAGAACAGCATTCATTCTTTGTAGCCTGGGCTTCACACTTGCACTACGCCGTGCTGGAAGATCTTCTTCGTGATTGTGGATCGTTCTATGTTGGTATGAACAATTCGCCTAATCGCTCCAGATTTTGTCACCTGCATGTTAATGTCAATTCTTGAAACTTGCCAAATGAGCACAATTGAATTGAGTTCTGGTGACTGTGGAGGTCATGAGAGTCCAGGAACCAGTTTGAGGTCTTCGTGTGCATTTTTTGCCTTAAACATGGCTAAATTTTGGCCGAAATGGACAGCAACAGTGGCGACACCTTAAGGCCTTCAGTGATGGTGTTATATTTTGCAAAATGTAAAAAAATATGTGTATATGTGTATTTTCTCAATTTTCTCAAACTTTCTCAATAATTCGCCCTTTTTTTTTTTTTTTTTTTTACTTACACTCCTATTCCTAAGCCTGCACAACCCGCACAGTCAGTCTGATCCTAGATAGTTTTAAATCTGCGATATCATAGAAAGACTCATGATTCGATACGATTTGCTTTAAGGGAATGGAAGTATTCAGTCAGCATTCATAGATTTTTTTGTCATTGCAATTTTCTATTTGATTCGATCGAATAGCGCTAAATTCAACTTTCTGATTTGTCTCTACAGTTCTTACAGCTCTCGAAGTATTAAACACTACTAAAGATTATTGCTGTGTAACTCGTCTTGTTGATTGTTTAAATGTCATCTTGTACAAGATAATCTTTGTTTTGTTCTGCCAAGCGTCTGCTCCACTCTCCAGTCCATTAGGTGGCAGTATTGCACCAACCCCGCATAAAACTCAAAAGAAGAAGAAGTAATACTCAGAATGAGAGTATTTTGCGGAAGATGCAAGCAGTTTGTATTTCCTATTTGTAAGAACTGTATTTGTCAATTTCTAGTGCATTTAACGTTTGCAAGTTTACCTGAATTATTTAAAAAGCGGGAATTGAAGCTGACAATTTAATTGAATCAGCCAACAAAAGATTGATTAAGTTGCGTAATCAATTGAATAGCATAGCTCTAGTGGTTATTGAGCGCCCGGGCTTCTGAATTTAGATTAATGGCTCCTTCAGTTTAATTGAATGATGGCACGAATTAAGGTTGATCAACTTTATAGCCAATCAGATTTTAGTATACAGTTAGTGGGCGTATTCTTTTACTCGATAGCTGTTTTAGTTGATACGTGTGTTATGTCTCTCTGCATCTTATCGCAATATAACAGTTGAGTTTTGTAGTTGGTTAAAAGGCTGAAGGAGGGACATCTGTGGACCTTGTTTCAGATTTATTAAAGCCAAGGATCATCCCTTTTTACTATTGTGTCATGATTGGCTCTTTTCATCATAAGGAAAAAAGGGTGGATCTTTTTTTAAGCAAACAGCGCTGATGAGTTCATTATATTCAATTTGTTTTATTGTAGTTGGTTTAATTGAGAAAAAAAATGAGTGCCCTTGGGTTCCATCGTGTGCATTTTTAATTGTTTGTTTGTTTTGTCAGACATGTTTTTGGGTGTCCTCGAAATGTGTTTTTCTTTTATTATTAATAAAAAAAAAATCCATAATATCAGCTAGACATTTTATAGTCAAATTACAATAGCGGTTTAGTTGCTTCGCCCTTATTTTCTTTGTAGATAGCTCGATGAAGGGCCAAGCCCGACAGGCATCATTCACTACTGGTCCTCGATGTTACTCTTGATAGTCTGTGGAATTCAAATGATGCAAGGTTGTGTGGTGAGAAAACATTTTCCACACCGTTATACCACCACCGGCCTGAAGCCTAACCCTAACCCTAACCCTACCATCGGTGGAATTCATAATTCAAAATTGATTGATTTTTATTTTATGCACCATTCTGCTGACTAGAGACAGACAGTTGTGTGCCAGGATCCCAGATCAGAAATGATGAAAGAGATGACTGAGATCCAAATTCTTTCCGCATTCTGAAGTTTGTTGTGAACATTAAGTGAAGCTCTTGACCTGTATTTGCATCATTTCATACGTGGTGCTGCTGAGAGGCACTGCTTGTCAACCAGCGAAACCAGGCAACTGCTTGGGGCCCCAGGCCGGTAGGGGGGCCCTTGAGGCCTGGCAAACTTATTTATTATTTATAAGATAATGGTGATGAATGCTGGTTGGACAGACCCCCTGCAAACTTTTTGCCTAGGGCCTCAACAGACTCTAGAATTGCCCCCGGTGGCGCTGCCACGTGATTGGCTGATTGGATCACGTGCAGGCATTTCTAATAAAATCGTGTACTTTAACCAGGATAGGGTATTCTATCTGCACAGGCTTCCTATTCTTCCGAGCTGCACTCGTAATTTAGCTGATTGAGGACATTAGGGCCATTAAGGAATTCTGAAAGAACTTAAATAGCCCTGTTGCTCAATGGTTGGAACACTGTCTGCACAATTAGCTGTCCAAAACCAATTAACTTAGCTCCTGCTGGCATTAAGAACGCAAGTTGTGTTTTTTTTTCAGCCACTGTTTTCCCAGCGTTTAATGAATAAAACTTTGGTGAAACAGTAAAAGGATGATGTTACACATGATTTATTAACAATTAGGAATTATTTTTAGCATCATAGCTTTGCAACCTCGCAGCTTCAGGGTCCCCAGTTTATGCTTGAGATTGGGTTACTTCTCGTTTACTTCTCTTCCAAAGCAGTTCCCTATTTTCCTCCCACTTCACAAGATGATGTCGGTAGGTGGACTAACTACAGTATGTCAAATCGCCCCTTGTTATAAAAGGGGCCGTACATGGGTCACTGTTGCGGACTATCGTCCACCTTCGTACCCGGAGTTCCCGGATGCACCTTCTCTGGGTGCACCTTAACCCGGACCCGAATAAAAAGAACTTCCTGCAGATGAAACATTGAACGAATAGGATTAATTTCCCAGGTTGCAAGCTTTTCTGTCGACTCAGGCCTCATTCGTTACCGTCATTATGTTGCGCTGATACGTGAACTGAAACTCAAAAACAAAATGTATTTTTTATATGACTGAGTTGCTCCTGCAGTCTCGAATGGAATCCAATAGCAACAACAACAACAAAAAAAGGGCGGATCAAATCTCATGGCCGGATTGTTTCACCTAATTTTAGGTTGGTCCAAAAAAACTGAGCAGGTGTAACATAATTGAGCACTAAATTGTGCATTCTGTTCCCTCAGTTTTGGAACTTGAACATCGTTAAAATGTTAATTGCAGGGGTAGAAAATGGTTTGATTTAATTTTATAGCCAAACATTTGGTTCTCAGTAACCCCCATATTTCATTTAGACAGATTATTGGTCATTATCTGTAATCTCCATATGTCTGTGTCGGGAGCAGGCTATGTGCTGAAAATGAACCCGGGACCCTCCAACACCTCACCTGATCAAATCACTGTGTACGTCTGTGAAAACTACACTCGGTTCTTTATTATTAAGGATTCGCAATCGTGGTGTCAAAAAGCTGGCAGCAGTGTAATTACAGGCATGTGATCACGAACGATAAAATAAACAGGGATTTAAATACCAAAGCCAGAACAGAATATAAACGTGAAAAAAAAACAAAAACATGAGAAACAAGACACAGGAATTGAAAAGAGGAATAGAGGAATAGGACAGCACAGCAAGGCATTAGGTGGCGTACTGTATATGGACTCTAGGCATTACACAGACTTTAATATTCCACTATAACAGACTAATCGTAATAAAAATGCACCATGTACCAGATCAATTGGGTAAATCTGGCTGATCAGAATGAAAGGGTGGAGTAAACGTTTAATAAGCCATGCAGTAGGAAAGTATTAGCCGTTAGAGATGGGGGAAAAAATCGGTTTAGTGATGTATGGCGATTCTTTGGTCTGGCAATTCATCTATCGCGACACTGAATCCAAAACCCGGGGCCCAGGTTCGATTTCCGGCCAAGTTCGATTCCTGCCTGCATGTCCTCCCTGTGCTTGGTGGGTTTCCTCCTGGTACTCCAAAGACATGCAGGTCAGGCTAATTGGTGTTCCCAAATTACCCACAGTGTGTGAAAGAGTGTGTGTATGTGTGTGTACGCTGCGATGGATTGGCACTCTGTCCAGTGTGTACCCCGCCTCATGCCCCAAGTCTCCTGTGATAGGCTCCAGCACCACCTCCCGCCCCCTCCCCCCCACCCCCCGTGGCCCTGAATACAGGATAAGGCGGTGTAGACGATGAGTGAGTGGGTGCATTTGAGGCGGTAAAATGGTGCAGTTCTTCTGTAATCCTGAAGGTGGCATGCTCTAAACTATTCACACTTTGACTGGAAGCACAGCGTTCTATGTGGTAGGAGCGAATTATTTATTTTGAGAAATCTGAGAGAAAAAAAAATCTAATATTTATATCATTTGTCATGTCAATACATATAGAATTGGCACCTATATTAGGTATTGTGCGACTATCGTATCCTGTGATCCCATGGTGATTTCAATCACTATTAACCAGGTTAATACTGAGCGCTTCTTTTTCGTTGGTATAGATACAGTATATTCTCTGCGACCCGATTTTGGATAAGCGTTTGAAGATGGATGGATGGATGGATGGATGGATAAATATATTCTTTCTGTACATGTTTGCCCCACCTGTGGTGAACATGAGGTGAAGCATCTAATCAGTCATGGATGACCCTGAATTCTTACTCACGTGAAAAATATCCATCTTACCATATCAGAGTCAAATGTGTAAATGTTTAGATTGTAATCTCCACCGGGAAGGATTTCGATCGGATTGAATAAATACCAGGACCTACCGAAAAAACAGGCTGTAAAAAGGTTAAAGTAAGGACTTAACACACACACACACACACAAAAAAAACAAGGCCAATGATGAAGAGCATGGATTGAACTTGATTGTCTTTTCTGACAGTCTTGTGTGCCATGTTGCCGTATTGCCATATATAATCACACCGTGCCTGCGACAGTTCCTTCGCATTATGTAGCGGAATGACCATAAAACACCCGCTTGAGCTAACTAAAGCTGTCTGTGAGGCTAGGTGCAGGTCTGGTTGCATGTCTGTAGAGGAGATTGGAGAAATAACCAGGTCGAAAACCTCATCAATATCCAGTATTATGCACAGAGAAGAGGGAGGAGGAACGCTCTATTCATAGTAATTTTAAGAAATACGGGGAGAAATACATTATTTCCACAATGGGCCAAGGGCAAATAATGAGGCTCCACGAGAGGTAGAGATCCTCTAAGAGCTCGAATTGAAGCACCGTGCGGTCTGCATTCTAATTTTATGGCACTTAGGAGTAAAGAGTGGGGGTCTCTGCAGCCACTCGTGCAGCCTTCTGGCAATGGAATATAATGTGTTTGGAGAGGTAGCCCATTATCCCTGCATCGGGGGGGGGAAGAGCTGAAGTGGCCTATAAAACAGCCCTTTAGACAGGTGTGTGTGTGTGTCTGTAGGTGTGTATGAGCGACACTTCGCAGTACTAGCTCTGTCTTCATTAGCAGCGCTCCTCGAAACAGGCTCTCTTGCGTAGCTGAGAGGAAGCGAACCTGAGCAAACACCCACAAGGGCTCTTGCCATACACCACCATATCGCTCAGCTTTTCTCGTATTCCAGTTTTCTCTGATCGCCGCTCCATTATTCATATTTCCCTGCTTTTTCTTGGAATAAATTTACTTCAGTTAATGTTTCAAACTGAAAATGAAAAAATCGATTCAGTGATGTATCGTGATTCTTTTGTGTGGCAATTCATGAATCGACTCGAAAATCGTTTTTTTTTTTTTTTTTTTGATTGATTGATTGATTTTTAATTTGTATATGTTTGCATTCGTGATGTTGCTACAGGTGGTCTGCTTTAAACTGCTTTTGCACTGTTTAGAATTGTAACACTCACTCACTCATCGTCTACGCCACAGGGTAGCGGGGGTGACGGGAGACTATCCCCGTTGATTCAGGGCACAAGGCAGGGATACACTATGGACAGAGCACCAATCCATCGCAGGGCGCACACACATACACACTTTCACATACTGCAGGCAATCTGGGAACGCCAATTAGGCTATTCTGCATCTTTGGACTGTGGGAGGAAACCGGAGTACCCGGTGAAAACCCACCAAGCTCAGGGAGAAGATGCAAACTCCACGCACACAGAGGCGGGAATCGAACCTGGCCAGAAATCGAAACCCGGACCCTGGAGGTGCAAGGCGACAATGCTAACCACTAAGCTAGCGCGCCGGCATTTGTAACACTACCTGGAAAAAAAATACATATTTTTTTTTGCAGTGGAAGATTTTTAAAATCATGATACATTCGGAATCGCAATACAAATCAAATCGACACTGAGGTATCATGATAATATCGTATCAGGTGATTCCTGGTGAGTCCCATCCGTACAAACTAATAAACCGTAACTACAGTAGCTGCTTTATCCTTTTAGATTAAACAGTTTAAAAGTTGAGACATTTTACCATAAGTGGCAAAAATTCTGGAGATTATGCTTATTAATAATAATAATAATAATAATAATAAGGACATTATGCCACGCAGTGATGTAACATTTTCATGCAAAGAATGAACAAGGAGAAAAAAAAAAGAACCCACTGACAAACAGCTCTCTTGGGCTCAGTGCTGTGATAATTTGTTCGTTCAATCCTGACATTTTCGGCTAAAAGGACTGTTTCAATTAGATCATAGAGAACATAACCTACATCTCCACCTGGTATGTTTTGCCAGAATCAATCGGCTAAATGCTGCCTCGATGTCGTTTCCGAGCCCTCACAGCACTACTTGAAATGTTTTTTTGTTTTTTTTTCCCCTTTACTGCTACGCAGAAGTGATCTCGTAAGAAATGGACCAAATACGATTAATTGGTGAACCTCTGCAGGAGCTGTAGACACACTTGTACGTTCTGTAGAGGTAGAGAAGAAGCAAAGGTTCTTGCTTTACGTTTCTATCTTGTGATTTTTATGTTTTATTGCTCTTAAGTGTGACCCTCTCCCTGAAGGCAGTTACTGTACTATGGATGAATGAATGAATTAATAAATGAATGTATGCTATAAATGCATTGCATGTCAACGATGCATTTGGTGTATAGTTTACCTTAATGAATCACAATAACCATACAATAATTCCAGCGGCTAAATATTTAAACAACGATTTAAATCTTTAATGTGTCCTTTTTCATGCACTTTAATTAACCTTCAGTAGTGGCTCAAACAGTTAAGGCTGTGGGTTATTGGGTTACTGATTGGAAGGTCAAGGGTTCGAGCCCCAGCACTGCCAAGTTGCCATCGTTGAGCCCTTGAGCAAGGCCCTTAACCCTACCTGCTCCAGGGGTGCTGTACTGTAACCTGGCTGACCCTGTGCTCTGACCCCGGCTTCCTAACTGGGATATGCAACAAAAAATAATAAATTCACTGTGCTGTAAGGTACATGTGAAAGAAATTTTTATTTAAAAAATATAGCTAATGTTGTCTGTCTTTGCATCCATTTAGAACAGGGGTTCTCAAACTTTTTTATTCCAAATGATTTCTGCTCAAAGTCAAAGCTCTGAAATACTTGGCGATAAACAAATTAATTTGATTAAACTTTCTTGTAACTTACAAGCAACATACATTCGCGTCTGGGACAAAATGCACTCAAGCCACTGTTTGACTGCAATCAGATACTTAAACCAAATCAACTTTAAAGCAACATGCATTTAAATGTCAAAATAGATGTTTAGTTTGTGCAAAAGAATTGGCACTGTTTGCCAAAAAAAATCCATTTGAACCTGCACCGCTCCAACTTTCTGCATTAAAAAAATTACAGGGAAGAACATCAACGCACATCAGCCACTACCTAATCAGATCATAGTCCAGACTTTAGAACATAACATCTCTTAATTCTAAGTAATATGTTAATGTATTTGTTAATAATGAATTAACAAATAGAAATCTAGGCATTTCATTTCAACCATTAATAATAATTTAAAAAAAAACAGGTTGAGGGAAAGCCATGTTACTATCCGTGATCATCTAATGAAGACCAACGTAACAAACAGAACCTGAAAGCCAAGACATGGCTGATGCCACACTGAGTAGGAACCTCGAAAAATGCCAAAAAAAAAAAAAAAAAGGTTAATCACAAATGTCACATTACATAAATACATCTAACACATCGTAGAATTTATATTTCACTCAGCCTCTACCTGTGGAGTTCTCGCAGTCACCTGATTCAGAATCAAAACATTCCCCATGTTGTCTGTTCATCGTGCCCGCCACAGATAACACCGCCAGGCCGAATAATGATGAACGTTCGGGTAAATTTACCCTCACGGATTTAACCGAACACGTGACGAGAGAACAGATACCAGGGTATGTTGAGAAACTTCAGTGGTTGGATATCACGGATTTTTATCAAGACACGGCTGTTCTTTACAACACTTTTGTGGACAGTGCACTTGCCATTCACATGTCGTGCTGCTATCTGTGCTGTCTGAAGAGCGACTGAGTGTATTTAGCCGTTTAGCGCGTATGATCACCCCTGGAAACCACTGGCACCCCTGGAAAGTCCTGTCTAATTTAAGCTTTAAGGAAACAACAATTTAACAATAAAAAATGCAAACTAGTTGAATAAAGGTTATAATAAAATGCATAGAGCAAGTACATAACGTACAGTATATTGGATATTTATTGTGTTAAGTGTATTTATTTCATAATGATGGTACTATCATTATCATCTTTGACCAGGATTAGCCTCGTCTCCCTGCCGGCCAGCTGAATCTTTTTTCTTTTTGTCTGTGGAAAACTGATAAAAGTGTCTTCCATGTTTTTGACCTCGTACTGTATGTTGTGAACAACATCTGTCCTGGCATCGTGAACCGAAGACCAAAACCGGCGTCCTGTTTGGTTCAACGTCTCTTGACCTCTTTGCGCGTTTGTGCTTCTTTTATTGACACGTTGCTGACTGTAAAAAGAAGAAGAAGAAAAAAAAAAAGGCGTGCCACGCTTTAACATTAGGCACTTATTACATCAAGAAGACAGTGAGGTGTTCGCCTAATTAAATTCTCCATCATGCCCTTCTATCATTTCCAATGCCGTCGCCCAGGTCCTGGCAATTTCGCCTCAGTGCCATTTTCTCTCTCGTTTTGAAGAAATTGAACTTTAAAAGACAAATAAGGTTTAATGAGCCAAGAGAGAAAGAAATATCGCAGGAGTGCCCTCACCCTCCGTCGCTCGCTTTTAGTTATGCTGTCATAGCGAGACCTGCCGGAGCCGATCACAGTGTACACACACTTTAACTCCACTGTATGATAAGGAGACATATATTAATCAGTTCCCTTTCTCCCAGTGCCGAAGTGGTTTGTGTACTTTGGCGTGTGTCTGATCTGTTATCAGTGCGACACTTCTAATGAGGTGGCACGTCTGGAGTTCTGGACTTGCCTGGTTAATCCTGGCACTCTGCTTCGAGTGTTTGAACTTAAGTTGGGTTAAATCTTTATTTGTCAGACACGTCACCCCTGGAGTGGCTCGGTGAATCTGCGGCTTGAACCATTACCCTTTCGGTCAGTAACCCAGAACCTACCAGAAGCTACCACACACCCCACACCCCTAAAAGTTTTTCACTTCTCAAAAAGACTTGATGCCCAAACGCCGTCCTTGCTTCATCGATAATCTTACCTAGATACAGTACATTTGTACCTTATTCTGCTTTCACCCTAGGCACGATTGATTGGAACATTTGCTCAATTGTTATTATTGTTCCGTACCCGGGTAGATTTGCGAGCTGCCAATGAACACTAAGAGTAGGTGAGAACAAGTAGGTCAACCTTTGTGCCATGCCTAATATTACTGATGTTACAGAAGGATTGTCAAGAGCAACCTTACATCAGTTGCTCTTGACGACTTTCTACTTTATAAAGACAGCGCTGATGACGTCACCTTTTAAACGGTCATGCCAAGTACACCATACTGTAATTGTGACCATCGTTGGAAGTGGACTTGAGGATAGGACGCCGGTCCGTGTGCGGGCACAGTATGGATAGTGTTCATATTATGTAAAACATACAAACTAAGTACAATGTATCTTCACAGTTGTTTTATCATTTCACTGTCCAGGGTCACCAAGAAGAAAATGGTTCCCTTTTGATTCTGGGTTTTCTGAAGGTTTCATGTCAAAGCTACACGACTGTAGTAAAAAAAAAAAAAAAAAAAAAAGGAGCTTAACAGAATTGGAGAACCTAGAAGATATTAGCGGATTTACTAGCCAGGAGCAAAGACCTTGTAGTCACAGTTCTGTTTTCTAAAAATTTTTTATTCCTTCACCTCAGGAGAATGAACACATTCTAGCCTCGGGACTGGGGAAAAGGTGAACCTTTGCTGCGGTTTCTCCGGAGATGTTCTGTACTCCAGCTAGTCTTCACTCTGAATTACAGAAACCCCAAGTGCACCACATCACACCCTACCTTCAGAATCTGGCAGAACAATTCCCTTCACGTCCTTCATACGTGAGAAGGAGAAGAACTTGACATTTCTACTTTACCACCTATTTGCGGTATCAGAAATAGACATCTTGGAGGAATGAAGAATCTTTTTGTGGAGAGAAAGACTCAAATGGCTGAGAAGAAGAAGAAGAAGAAGAAGAAGAAAAAACTCTTGCTTTCTGTGGATCAATGCTGTGATCATTTGTTAGTTCACTTCTGACATTTTCAGCTTAAAGGACTGTTTCAATTAGATCGTTGAGAAAGCAACCTACCTACGTCTTCACCTATCATGCTTTGCCAGAGTCAATTAGCTAAATGCCACCTTGATTTAATTTCCGAGCCGTAGCAGCACTTGAAATCTTTCTTTTTCTTTGCCGTTAAGGTGAAATGATCTGGTATGAAACGTGGCAAATAAATTACCCTGTTCAGGGCTAATTAACATGTCCTAGAAACACTTGTACGTTCTAAGAGAGGTGTTGAAGAACCATCAGCTTACTCACGGCTTACTGAAGTACTGCTGCAGTGTGTTAAAGGTGTGACTGTGTTAGCATAGATCTGTTCCTCTGGTTCTTCTCATAGTCTTAACTGCCAGTCGCCTTCAATGTGCGACTCACTTTTATCCTCCATTTGTGATCTTCTAAGGACTTCCCCCTTGCATTCTTTTTTTCTTTTTCTTTTTTTTTCCAGTTAAAAGCCGGGTCCGTTCGCTCATCCTTTACACGTCTTTCTACATGCTACATCACTGCAATCGAAGGATCCCTTTTCTCTAGTTCTCCTTCTCTGTTCTCTACTTAGTAGTCCATTTATTTTCAGCCGGCTCCCGCTCAGCGACAGCATGGCTCATGCTGTGGACTCTTGAGTCGTGCTTCGCTCTGCCCGAGGTGGATTTTAGGGGATTAATTTTAATGGAGCCTCACGACACAACCTTCCTCACTTTGCCAGGAAGATGACTGCTCAGCTCGATTATTACTTATTGATACCGAGGGCAGAGAAGTCTCGTCTTCGTTTTTGCCTGAGTGCCCATGCTTCTCACCATTACCATTACTCTGTCCGCAAGTATGACCTGTGCGAGAAATCTCTCTCTCATTGCCATTCTCTGGACCGGTAATTCTGTACAGGAGACCGGCAGCCAAAGTCAGGGGACTCAGGACACTAAGAAGGGTACAGACAGAGTGCCAGTCCATCGCAGGGCAAAACTCGGAAAATTTGGGAATGCCAAATCTACTAAATCTAATGTCTTTGGATTATTGGAGGAAACTGGAGTACACTGAGGAATCCCACTAAGCACAAGTAGAACATGCTGTGCGACAAATATGGGATGGATACTCTGATTACTCTGCTGTAACCACATTTTCTCCTCAAATTGCTTGAAGCGTGTACCCCAACCTTTCAAACCATGTCAGAGAACGGCATGTCTCAGGAGGAAGCACTGTCTGCCCTCTTTCACATACATGATCACATCAACACCCATGATTGGTTGTTGTGGCTGTGGTTGACTGAGGAGAAATGCACAGAGAGCATGGCCAGTTTTGCTCCCTTGGCTCTTGGCAATTGGTGCTCTAGGCCACCTTCCGATCTTTTGATGAACATTTTGTGAACATTGCATAAGCTTGGTGCTACGGTACGGTGAATAAATGCCAAAATCAAAGCAAAAGGCGGTCCAACAAAATGTTAAACTTTTTTTGTTAGCCGGCAGTGTATACTCAGTGCATGTATACTATACAGGCTTGCAGGTGACCTGTAGTCTGTCCCAGGAGACTTCCGGGCACGAGGCGGGGTACGCCTTTGACAAGGTGCCAATCCATCAGAGGGCACACACGCATACATACCCACTCACAAGCCCTTTTACACTTCTGCATAAATTTGGACAGTGGAATGAAAAACGTAGTACCTTGAGGAAACCCACCAAGTACAGAGAGAAGAGGCTCTATTGTTAGTTTTTTTTTTTTTTCCCATTTAGTTTTAAATGCTCCCTGACTGGCTGGTTGAACTGAGGTTTGAAGCCTACTAGAAGCGGCTTCCGGCAAAAATAGACTATTAAGCAGAGTGGCACGGAGAGATGCTTCTGGAAAACTCAGGAAACGTGCCACGAGGCACCTGGTGGAAACAAAACCACTGACTAGAGTGGAAGCGATTTATTCCACCAACCGTGCCGTGGCCGGACCGCACCATCACCACTTACGGTGTAAATACGGCCTTAGACCTTGATATGGATTTTATATTATATATTTGATATTGGAAAAAATATCAGTATTAGTCGTGCCTTAGGAAAGAGTCTTACAAATGCAACAGCCAACCTGCAGCATTATGGCATAAACAAACTGATGCATTTGAAGGGAACATTAAGTGTACTTTATCGCCGTCAAGCACCCATTGGCTGCATTTCCTTTTCTTTTTTTCCTATTGCATGTGACCAAAATAACATGAATTATGGATGACAAGTGATGTGTTTAGTAAGTGTAAATTAGTACTTACACTTGCTCGAGAATGTTGATTAGAGCTGTGGTGTTTCGAATTCATTATCGTGGTCTGATGCTCTGACATAGAAATGGCGTTCAGAAAACGACAAGCTATTCAGATGGGTGCCAATACTTTAACTTTAACTGCGTTGTTAAAAAAATAATAAAAAATAAACCATACGCCCTACATTTTGTGCTGGTAAATCTTTTGTTGTATGGTTAATATTTTATTCCTTCCTAGCGTGAGGAGAACAGGAAGCCCTCGTGTACTCAATCATGAACTGCTATTTTTATGTCATATTTGTTTTTGTTTTTTTCCGTCAATGACAATAAATAAATAAAATGGCAAATATGTCTAAAGTTTTGCCAAATTATGAATTATGTGATAACACAGCGGTGCCAAAAGATATTTGAACTGAGAAAGTAATTTTGTCAGTCACTGCAGCGCTGAGGAAGTTTGCTGAGCCAAATTGTCAATAGAGAACCAGTTTGGTTTTTGGCATCCATACCGAATTATGAAAACTGTAATTAATAATAAAAGTGTTACACATCTTTTTCATAGCGCTACAATAAGACCTTGTGATATAATGCGTTTCTCAACTGTACCAGGTTCATGATTGAGCCTTTGAGAAACATTACATTTTAATCTTCTTATTTAGTAAGTTTCATGTCAGGAAACAAAACGAATGAAAAATGAGAATAATCCAAACCGTGAGACACAAGACCGATTCAAGAGACATAACAGAACGAGACAGGACAAAAACAGATGCGAGACGATTAACGGACTGATCCTAGGGCTATTTATAATTAAACAAGCTACCGGTGAATACTATAGCAACACGTACAGAAGTGCACTCTGGGAAATGAAATGCGTGACAAAGTCCAAATACAAAAAGCAAAGCACCCTCCAGGGGTTATCCCTGACGATGAGAACCTGATGTTCAGCACGACGGGGAACCAAATTGAGCACAGATTTTTGCAGAGATGGGAGGAAAATATCGAATCAGTGATGTATCGGGATTCTTTTGTCTCGCAATTCATATATCGCCACACTGACTCCAAAATAATGCACTTTGTCATATAGATGTTTGCATATGAGGTTTTAAAGTGTCGCAGTGCTTCTATAAACCTAATAAGAGAAAAGAAATATTTTAGTATGGGTCACTAGGGATACAAAATTTGATTGAAAATTCTGACATTTGCAGTATGTAACTATTAACTGTATTCAAACTTATTTATATAGGCTAAAAGCAAATAACACTCTAGAGTTATAAATTTATATGTTAGAAATAGGAAACATGCGCTATGTCCTTCGCTTAATAATATGACATCATCAGAAGTTTTCTAGTCTCGTTATCTCTTCGGCACCAAATCAGCACCTCCCAGGTCACCGAAACCACGTACAGGCAACTACTTTAAAATAAGCAATGCCTTGATGGTTGAGGCTTTGAGCTTTGAGTCCGTGGATATCGGCACTACCCGAATTTCACATGTACAGTAGTAAAGCATTCGACCAATCAGAGTGTTGTATTCATGTAACCAACCATACTTGCAAACAAAAAGCGTACTGTAATTTGTCTGAAAAGATGAGATGCCTGAACGTTTTTCTTCTTCTTGTTTTTCTTCTTCTTATGTTATATTTACAGCAAATTAAGCGCCTTACAGCAGGCAGAACCAATTTGCGCACATTGAAAAAAGTATGTTCTGATTGATCATGTAAACGCACGTCTTATCAGATCAGTGAACAGTTAATTTTTCTTTCAAGCCCGTGCTCGCTGTGAGGACGATTAACCTTTGACAGCAGGTTGGAAACAAAAAAAATAATTATCATTTGAAAAAAAAAAAAAAAAGTTTTTTTCCTGGACTAGATGCACAACGCAGCAGGTTCTCTGCTCTCCTTTTTATAATTCATGGTCAATCTACACCCAGGCCATACTATCACGTCGCTAACCACAGCTGCGGATCCAATTAGCACGTTTTTTTCCGAACCATGAATGGTTCGCCTAATTAGCATGTGCCATACGTGCTCCATGCATTTATCCAGCATGAATACAAATTGGGGATCAGTGAACACCACTCAAAGGCCTTGCCCTTATCTAACGCGTTTAAAGCCTCAATGAGAGAGAGTATCGACTGGCCGACACGTGACGCGCTCGACGTATGATGCATACTGTGCTGCTTTTTAGAGGCTCTTGTGCATTGATTCACCACTAAATATCATATAATTGGCTCTTTAGTGTCTGAATAGTGCTGATTGAGTGTTTAAATAAACCGAGACATCTGTGTCCTAAGCAAGCACTTAAAGCATTACAAAGCCGTTTTCAGCTCCATGTACACGGCAGCCTCCGCAGCGACGAGCACGCTTACTGGAAGGGCTTCACTGGTCGTTTGAAGCTCCAACCTTCTCAGAACATGCCGGAATCAGAAGATCAGCTATTTTAGATAACAATCAGTAACGATAACAGGTCAAAAATAGCGCGTCAGGCGTGTGAAATTCACTACTTTTAAATGTACACAAGAATAAAATAGTAAAAAGTGAATGTCTTTAGCCGATGAATTCATGTTGGTCATACGGTATTTTCCAGAAAGAGAATTTCACCTGAGAACATTCTCAAAGTTTGCAGTTCATTTATCATTAGCTACAATTTAACTTGCTGCATAGTCACTAAACTGCTAGTTTGACTTGGTATTAGCAAATATAGCAAATTCAGCTAACTCAGCCCACAAGAGTCACTCTATAATTTATGGTACATTTTAATGTGAGTCAAAAACTGAGCTGCGCGTTTAATTGTTATTATCGTGGTTTATGTTGATGTTGAAAATTTTTTTTTTTTTAAATCATTGCCACAGGGCGTGTCTCAAGCCTGAAGCAGTGGCCAGGCTTGTGTTCCTTGCTAAAAACATGTAGAATGCTGTCAGGCACCTGTTTGATTTTATTTATCATGTAAGTTGCATGTGGTTTACAAAATAATTTTTTCTTCAGTGATTTAAAAAAAAAAATTATAACTATTTATTTAAAAAAAAAAGTAATTTAGGTCTGCAGCTTGCACTTTACCATCCCCTTATATTTTGCTAGAATAACCAGAACTTGGAAAGAAAGGTGAAAGTTTGCACTTTATTAATCCCAAAAAGATTACGTATATGATGAAAGTGTATGTTGTTGTACTGATTACTGATTTTCTAAAATAACAAGAAAAACTTGTTAGTGAAAGTAAGTTTGCCCATTGCAAATAAGCAGTTCATGTTTGGTTATATTGTTTTTGCTTAAATAAAATGTATTAATTGTTTTATTTATTTATTTTTCAATTTAAGAAATCTGTAAACCATGACAGTGTATGTAACTTAATTGATGGTCAGGTAATACCAGAGTACCAGAATACCACTGGACTCGTTACTTTTTCAGAGAAATGCAGCCGGTGGATCTACCATGTGACTGTGTTTCACCAATCAGATATAGCAACAATAATCACATGACTCCGTTTGACCAATCAGCCGCGATAACAATAGCCGCATGTAGTCACATGACCACACCAATTTGGGAGGTGGGCGGGATGTTGTCTTCAGCAGTGGTAGACAGTGAAGCAAACATGTCGTGGTTAGTTTAGCTGTTTTATTTAATGTTGCGATCTTAACATATATAATTAGCAAATAAACTAGAGGCTAAAAAATATATAATTTTTTATATAATACATTTTTTTTTCTGCTGGATCCAGTTTATGGTTTATAAGTGAGACTCTTGTACACATGTTCTAATTCTCTTTTCAAATCTGCTGAGTCATTTGCAGGCCAACTGAATATACAGCATATTTTTCTGTACACAGGAAATAGTCGACACTGTTCAAACACACGTGTTACCTACAGTAGGGATTTATTTCAAAAGCTTTATATTGTGAAAGGAGATTAGGACATTTGTGTTTGCCTTAATTTGCAATTTTGTAAAGATATTTAGTTTCATTCATTTATTTTATTACATTTATTTCATTTATTTTATTATTTGGAAATGTGTACATACAAAATTTGTTCATTATTTTATAATTTTGCCTGACGGCTTACATAATTTCTAAAAAAAATAAATAAATCGGACATTATGATGAAACCGTTACTCAGTACTTACAGTAAGTAGTCTTTTTACCGAATACTTTTTTTACTCTTACTTGAGTAATATTTTGGATGACTGCTTTTTACTTCTACTTGAGTAATATTATTTTGAAGTACAGCTACTCTTACTTGAGTACAATTTTTGGCCTCTGGGTAATGTTCTCAGTGACAACTTGCTGTTATAGATAAAATAGATATTTTTTCAATTAGAGAACACAGCGTGTTTAAAATGTATGCCACAGAGAAGAATGAGATTATGTCATGCGGTTCACTGGGACAAATCATTTTTAAGTTACAGGATGGAGTTCTGTTAATACCTAGCTTGGCAGACCTTTTGTGGACATTAATAAACTGATATATCTACCTTACAAATGAGGGAACCAGTTGAAAAAATATATATGTATATTTTTTAGTAGTTAGACTTTTGAATACGAGTGTGATATTGCTTTTGTACAACAATTGCACAAACAACATTTGTTTTCAACAGCTTATTATTTGTTTCTTTATTTAACCAGTTATTTTGGGCAGCAAGCACATATCCTTCCTCTCCTGGCGGAACTGACTAACCGTGGCTGGAAGCGCTGGCGACGGACAGTTATTATCAGGGGTGAAAGTAGGTTAGTAGTTTAGATTGTCAGCTCCATTCATTCTGTTAACCCTGGCTTGAATCCCAAACAGCGTTAAATGGAAAGCTAGTGCACTATGACGGGTGTCCACTCACTTGTTCCACACGTCAAGTACCAAGTAGTTCCCTTGATTAGTTGTTTCGGAATGATTTGGTATTTAGCCATGTGTTAAAAGCTAGCTACAGTAGCTTTGTAGCTTGCCGTAGGCGTAAATAAATCAACAATAAGACCTTCCACAGTGACTTAGGAGCAATTATTAAATAGATAAAGTGATTTTTAAGATGACGACGTTATCAGATGTGTTTTTTTGCTGAAAGAACTTTCGTGACTGGTTTTGAATGCGGGTTTTGGCAGGTAGCTGCTCTATCCTCAGTACTGCGGACCGTACTGGTCAACATTCACTCGTTAGGCTAACCGACAGTTAGTGTGATTGACGATTGTAACGGCATCTGTGACGCGGTGTGATACAGTATATAGTTAAACATCCCAGTGCTTTATATTACTGTATATTTGCTCCCCTCATGGAAAGCTTTTCGTCCAATCAGAGTACTCAGTCAGAACTGACAGTTAATGTAGAATCATTACTGTGAAACCAAGAAATCCTCAACTGTAAAAATGGATTTGGCAAAAATTTTGGATATGGGCCGTTTTCAAGCACAGGATACACATAATAATAATAATCTAATATTTTTTGAGAAAAATTGCTTATCATCGGCTGACATGGAACGTACACCAGATTATAGGATGATCCAGCTGACTAATAAAGCCAGGTATTGTTAGCGAGTTGCAGAATCTTGGCTCAACATGCGTTTTCAAATGATATGAACCTTCTCCAGTTGATGCAGGTATGCTGCCGAGGTAGGGCCAGGGACACTCATTGTCAAGTTCAACACTGCAGTCTGGTGGCTTATGTGCACACAAGTCTAATAACCCAAGTCTGATTGCTCAAGTTTTTTTTTTCTCCGTCCTTGATAATAAGAATTTTTCTCCGGGAAAGGTTTCTATGTAGCGCGCCAGTGACAAACGGTCTGATGAGAGTCCCTGGTGATGACTCACCACCAAGTCACAGATGCAGAGTAGGAGGGTGTCGAAGAGGGCGGATGGCCATCTCTCTCTCTCTCTCTCTCTCTCTCTCTCTCTGCCATGCATTCTCTCACTTCGCTCTCGGCGGGTGATAATAAGATGGCGAGTCTCTGTCTCCTCTCACTTCCCCCCCGTTGATGCGTCCCAGCCCGGGGCTTGATCTGCAGTCATCAGGTTCTGTTTGTGTATACATGAGGTTGTTTAGGGCTTCTGTGGTGTCTAATGATTCCTATCATTTATCTTTGTAATGCAAAGAAAGCGTAGGTGCTACGGGTTGTCACGTCACATGTCGGCCCAGTGTTTAGACAGAAGTGTTTTCCTGTTTTTTAGTTGTTGTTTTTTTTTTTTTTATAACCTTTTGTACCGGGATTGATGGTGTTGAAGTTCGGATGTTATGTAAAAAAGAATCCGATTTGATAAGATCATGTCATGTGAATTTTTTTTTTTTGTCCGGGCACTTCACCATGATCACCAGTTGGGCTAAAATCAAATAAAATTTTATTTGTCATATACACAGTCATACACAGTATGAAATTAAATGAAATGCTTATACGACTGCTGATTATTTAAAAAAAAAAATCATAAAAGATTGTGAAATAAGAGAATTTTTTACAAATTAGAAATATAGATTAATATGGGAAAAAAAACGTTAGCTGTAAAAAATAATTTTAAATGTAAAAAGTTTCATTATGAAATAAGAAAATATTTTTTACAAATTAGAAATATAGAATAGTATGAAAAAGAAAAAGTTTAGTTGTAAAATGTGCAGAAATTGCACATGCTAATATTGCACTAATCACGAGAACATTACAGCTAAATCTGAATGAAACTTCACCATGTAAACCCTCCTTAATCAGAACATTCTGACCCAGTCTGATCAGAATTGGAGGGTAGTTTGAAGCTTTGACATACCGTTCAATATTAAAGTTTTAGCCTTGTAAGCACTTGATATATTCGATTCCTTTTTGTTGGAATAAATAAATTCTTTCTGTGCATATTTGTAAAATCAGATGATGAGTTTGCGATCAGTAAACGTCCTAAGAGAACAACGACAAAAAAAAACAAACCAAAAAAAAAACACTTTCACCTTTCACATGTAGTAAAACATCTAACCAATCAGAGACCCAATTTGTGTAACAGATCATAACACAGAAGGTGGGATTTATCGGAAAAGATGGAACGTCTATCCTAACCATGATGCCGTAAGGAAAAAAAAAAACTTCATTATTTTTCCTCCTCGCTAAATATGAAGACTTATTTTTTTATTGTTGTTAAAAGCGATTTTTTAAGAACTTTTGGAGACTCTGATGTAACAGCATGCATGGTTCTATTGTTCAAGCAGTGGGTACTGCCGTGAGCCCCTCCCCCATCCCAAAGCACACACAGACGGTCAGTCTCACCGTAGCCTCCCGTAGCAGACGCAGCTGCAGTCCGAGCAGAGAGGAGACCCGCGCCACTGTGTGTCCACGCTGCAAATGGATCGTGCCTGCACAAAGTCGGCACTTGGTTTACAGAGTTTCTTCACTGTCACTCATGGTCAACATTTGTCTCACAGTCTCGCACCTTCTCAGTTACTCACACACCTCGTCCACTGTGCTCTCCCACAACGTTATTTCTTTCTCCTACATCGTCCGTCACAATCGCAAGCAAATTGACAATTATACGAAATAGGCAATGACGTCATTCAGCGACAGCCAACAGCTACTTTCCTTACTGAGGAGTTGGCAACACTGCGTATTTCTAGCAGAAGCACTGCATGAACATGAAAAACACACATCTTATCAGATCAGCATTAAGTTGGAATCTTTAACTGCCCAAAACGATAGTATCACAAATATCTCCTTGGTGATTCGTTTTGTATTGCGATTCTTTTAATACCATGATTTCAGAAACATCCTGATTCAATATCACTGCAATGTGTCACCACCTCAAATACAAACATACAGAAATGATCATTTTATTTAAAAACATTGATTGTCAGTTTTGTGATACACGAATTGCCACACAAGAGAATCCCAGAACATAACCAAATCGATTCCCCCCTCCTCATCTCTTTTGTCTATGTAGACGCCGCTAACAGCATTGTTACCCGTCGTTACCAGTGTTACGTGTGAAGTTTTCCTTGCCAACGTAAAATGCAGTGGCGATTATGAAAGGAGTTTGATCTTTAAGCATTAGGAGCTTATTGTCTGAGCTGAAAAGCATTTTTTTGGCGATGTGTAGCCAGGAAATAATGGAGACTAGGCAGCAAAAAAAGAACTTAAATTATGAGTAAGGAATGGCACTATGTTTAAAAGTTTAGCAGAATAGAGAGAGAAAGTAAGTGTTTGTTAGGAAACAAGATTGAGGAACAGCGTGGACAAAGTACGCAAAACCTGTACGTGAGTGAAAGTACAGATACCTTAGGTAAAATATTACTCAAGGAAAGGTAGACGTCCTCCATTTACATTTCTACTGATGTTTAGACACAAATTCTAATTATGTGGTGTTTCCTGATTTTAATTTCTTTCTAGATTTTAAAACAAAATATGCAATAATTTCTTCTGAACAGTTGATCTTGAGATGCTACAGTACTTCTGCTCTGTAAAGATGCTCTTCATAACGGCTCTAATCTGAGGTGCTGTTTGTTAATTGGTGATTTCTGAGGCTGGTGACTCTAAATGAACGTCCCCTCTGCAGCAGAGGTCAGTTTTGGTCTCGCTTTCCTGGGAAGGTCTTCATGAGAGCCGGTTTCATCATGGAGCTTGATGGGTTTTGCAAATGCACTCGACACAATACTGTTCTTACAAGAAGCATTCCAGGAACAGCCCGTTTTCGTGTCTTAAAATAAACAACTGACAGTTGTTGTTGTTGTTTTTGTTGTTACTTGATTACCTATTTATTTCATAGTTTTAATGTAGAAAATGAATCCAATTTGGCTATATATATCTGCAGTATGTCCTGACCACTGCAGACTTCTGGCCAGCTTCCAACACGTCAACTTCAAGGCAAAAATGTTCACTTGCTACCTAATATATCCCACTCACACCCAGGTGCCATTGTAACCAGACATTCTAACGGTAGCTACGATGACATAATGTGATGGCTAGGTGACTGAATCAGAGCAAGTCCAAAACGGAAGCTCTGGTGGGATGTTCCAGTTTGCAGTGGTCAGGACATACCAAAAGTGGTTCAAGGAATGAACTGGTGACAGGGTCATGAGGATTACTGATGCATGTGGCGAGTGATGACGGGTCCATGTAGTCAAATCCAATAAAAGAGCTACTGTAGTTCAAAATGCTGAAAAGGTTAATGCTGGATGTGATAGACAGTGTGTCAGAATACAGTGCATCAGTGTTTTGGTGGCTGTTCTGTGTATATATTAATTCCTAATTTCTATCTATCTATCTATCTATCTATCTATCTATCTCTCTGTCGATTTCTATATATATATATATATAGAGAGAGAGAGAGAGAGAGAGAGAGAGAGAGCTTACATTACCTCACCTTGGCATTTAAGTCACTTTGAAATTTATTTTGGGGGTGGAAAATAAAATTTGCACTCAGACTAAATTTTTTCTTCTCCGTCTCCATTTTTATCCAGGTGATTGACATAATCGATATCTCCCCTGCTCGCTGATTGGCTCCTGCTGGGATGGACATGAAAGAGAAGCGGCACCGCTCCCTGACCCGAGGCAGGTGCAGGAAAGAGCTCCACTACGCCACGTCCTCCATGGACGCAGACGGCGGTCACGTGGACCGGCAGAAATGCTACAGCTCCAGCGAGACGCTTAAAACCTACGAGCAGGAGGCACGGATGCGCTACGGGCCCGATCCGGTCGAATACGTCGGGCAAGGTGATGCTCATACAATTTTTCAACCATCCTCAACGTATTGTTTTCTCTCATACACGGACGTAGGGAGAAAGATGCTTTACTCTGGCCTTCACTCTGACTAATAGAAACTCTAAAACAAACGGCACCGTGATTCGATTTGATCTCTGCGTAATCCATTAATGCTTGTTTATGAATCAAGAAGTAATTGGATTTTCAGGCACGATGAAATTTTCATTTGCGACTATTGAGAAAATCTATTCTGATAACTTTATAGCTTTAAGTAAGCAACTGTAAGCGTCGCCGGCGTCCCGAGACGCAGTTGAGCGAGACATTTGAAAGTGCCTCGGTGAAAGAGAGAGAGAGAGAGAGAGAGAGAGAGCCAGAGGTAAACACGGATGCGAGACGGTTTTAATCAGTGACAATGCAGATTGTTTTCTCCATCACCCCGATTTAGAAAGCTCCGCAAACATCAGTGATTAACCTGAGTTAGATTGTCACGCACTTTTCCTTTCTTTCCCTTGTGAAAAGTTTCCATGCTGTACAGTTTTATACATACATCATACAGTAATTATACTCACTGTTTTAAACAACAGGATGCACACGTCATAGATCATTCTGGAAACCGATGCAGTCGGACTCGAGCTTTTAACAAAGTCTTATGTCGTTCTTGATGACTTCACAAACACATTCCAGGCTCCAGATGGCGACGGAAATGGTTGCCAATGCACCTGATGTTCTTATTTTTTTCAGCTAGTTTTTATTCAGACAGTCTTCATTGGCGACTGTCTTCCCTCAAAGACATGCAGCGACCTTTAATCCTTCGATACTCTCTCTCTCGTCTTCTGCGTCTGCCTGCCCGGTAAGGGGGTAAAAGAGCGCACGTGAGAGTACAGCGGGGCTGCGTTCGCTGATGACAGAGCGCTAGACCATTCCTTTATTGCAAACAACCCTACTGTATGATCATATGCGCTCCTGTGCTCTTCTGTTCCTGTACTTGGATGCACATGCTGACAAGCAGTTGGTTAAGTGAAGTTCGAAACAACAGTAGAGATTCATTAATTTTACATTTACTAGTGTTTGCTATTATTTCCTGATCAATGTTACAGTAAAATTGTTAATGATGTCAAGTATTTCAATTCAAATCATTTTTATTTATATGGCACTTTTAACTTTTAACGACGGTCATTGTCGCAATGCAGCTTTACAGAACCAGAAGAAAAATAAGAAATAAGTATGAAATGTGTGAGAAAATACATATAAATCAATTTTTATCAGTTTTGTCATTGATGAGCAAGCAAGAAAAAAAAAAAAACACCCTGCGATGGCAATTGGAAGAAACCTTGAAAGGAACCAGACTCAACAAGGAACCCATCCTCATAACTGAAATGAGGTGGTGTCAAAAAAGTTTCAATACTAGTTTTGTAACACACCAACAGTCGACAGCACAAGGCTGGCTTGCATCCACGTCACGGGGAGAAACGACCCCATCACAAGTCAATGTGCCAAAAGACATCGTCCTGTGGACCTCGGGAGCCGTTCAAGTGGTGCTATTATCACCATGTGCATGACCACGTCTGTGATTTCATCACGGACGGCAAGTTAGAGCAAAGAGCGAACGTGAAACCACGTCTGTGATTTCAATGAGTCATCTGAGGTGGTTTGAGTGGCACGCGTACTACAAGAGTGAAAGAACATCCCTGGAAGATGACGCGAGATCGGAAAGACGTGAAAATGTGAAAACCATTTGGCAAAATGATTTTTAGAACATGATCGTCCGACCCATCCTACTCATCAGATATTAATAAAGAAATGTAAGAATAAGTATGCAGTAAGTAATCAAGTACTTTTTTTATAAACAGAGTTTTGATCTGCAGTCGTACTGCGTGTTAGTAGGCTGGAAGTTCAATATAACAGGAAAGGGCTTTTGTTTTGTTATTGGAGCGTCAGGTGCAAAACTGTTTGTAGGAATTTCACTTCAGGAAAGTCATTTCACAACTATCACAAGTGCGTCCTTTTTTTTTTACCCCCTTTTTTAAAAATCTTGGCAGGTTTTGAAACTCGCCCAGTGCCATGCTAACTAAAGCATGTGGCGTAGCTTAGCTGGTAGCTAACCAAAGTTAACTAACATAACTCAAAAAACATACACAACTGACAAGAAAACGCAAGGGAAACTCAGACTTTTTTTTTACTGCTTGCCTTCAAAAATCCTGCGGCTCAGATCCGAAAAGAGATTGAACACTACAGAGACGTACGTACACTATAAGATTAAAAGAAATAAAACCTTTGACTACAATAAATTCTACACTGTAATTATAAACTACCTAACAAACTGTGATCCTGAGTAAACAACACATTTGTTTTTCTAACATGAGTGCAATAATTTTTTGGGTTAAAAATAAAAAAAAGAGAGAGAATTGTGTGAGGGAATCGTGATCTCAATTCCCATGCAGAAGGATTGTGATTCACATCTTGGCAAGAATCGTACAGCCCAGGTCTGGCATCTCATTCGGGGTGTAACCACACGCCACGAGTTACACCCTCATGCAGCGGCTCCGGATCCACTGCAACCATATCGGTTAGATGCAATGTGAACGCATTAATTCAGTAATGTGCAGGTGAAGTATTAATTATGGTTAGTATTCGCAATCATAAGTTTGGCAGTTTGTCCATGAACAAAACAATTGATTATGCTCTAATATATCATATAAGCTTGACTGAGATAAATTGTGATCATAATTCATAATTCATATACAACGAGTAGCAAGAACGGCGCTGAGAAACAGCCAGAGAGTTCACAGTCTCTTTGCAGAACTCACAGAACTGACACATTTCTTTATTATTTTTTTTTTTTGCAAAAGAGAAATATCAGATATGATATCGTTATGAGAAAGCACAATTCAGTTGCTGTGGTGCATCCTCGAACAACTTTAAACGGATGTGATTTAGCCAATCGTGAAAAAAAAAAACAATACATATGAAGTAGGCAGGAGAGCTTATAAAACAATTTGAGTCCTGAACTGTGTGTAGTAAAGTGCATGTGTGTGTGTGTGTGTGTGATGTGATGTGAAAGTCTTCTTGTGCTCAGCTTACGCAGCAGGGCCACACAGAGTCCCTGCCGGGGGCGTTAAGTGGCCTGAGCAATTCTCGAGGAACATCGGCCTGGTTATTGCAGGGGGGTGTTGGGTTAAGAGGCTTAGAAGGTCCTCTTGTGCCGACGGGCTCAGAATACACCTGTGGTGCGGGGTTAAAATACAGGCGAGGTAGCGGACGGTAAGGTGAGTCAAGGGCAGCTGCGAAAGATTTAAGTGCAATATGGTTAGTCAGTCTAATGAGTCAGTGCCATAGAGTGTGTTTTAAAATAAAAGCGAGAGAGATTAAATCTCAGATATTTAGAAATAACGTGTTTGGATTCAAGTTAGAGGGCTGAGAGTTTCTCAGTAGTCACAGAATGAGGTGAGTTACGTCCGTGAGCAAACGTATGTGCAAAAGGGTAGATAGCGTGTGGCGGGGGTGTTAGGCTGCGCCGTGATGCAACAGTTTGAAAGAAAATATGGTTGGGAGGCTTAACGTTCCTCAGAGAATACACATGTCAGACTTTACCTTTGCTATCTTTGGTATGATGGAATTAGTCGTGGTGGTGTTGTTGGGGTCATGAGCTTGTATAAGGGGTGATCAAGTCATGAATGAAGGAGTAAATCTGATTGACATTTACGGAAGACTTCAAACACAGTGATGAAACTCTTAGCCAAAGTAAAACGTTTAAAATGTTGCGAACGTTTTTGAAGGATGCCTTACGTCCGCCGACGGCCCTGCTCGAGGTGGCTCAGAGCCCACTGCGGTATTTCCTGTTTATATTCAGCCAGTACAACGTCTGATCCTTGAAAACCTACAGATAACATGTAGCCAACTTGCAGAAGAGGAGCATCTGTCTGTGAGAGCTGTGCACACAATCGTTCACCAACAGCACTCAAACATTACAGGAATTCGACAACATCCTCCGTACAGTCCTGACCTCGCTCCAAGCCATTTCCACTCTTTGGAGTTCCTGGGAGGCCAGCATTTCAGACATGAGGCAGGCGGTCCGATCATGTCTCCGGCATACTGAGAAATCTTTCTACCTTGATGGTACCCAAGCACCAGTGAAACTCTGGGATACAGTAAGTGCATTAGTGCAGATTATATAGAGAAATAAAGGTATTGTTTACAGTTATTCTGCACAGTCCTGGTTTGACTTGAACACCCCTCGTACGTTGTTAATGAGGATTATCCGGGCAGGACTCTGTATGTCCGGTGTCTGGATGTGTTGTCATTTTAATTCCAGCCATAACAACAGAGATTTGGTGGGAGATCATTATCTATTGAGTAGAAAACTAAATTATAAACAATCATGACAGTTGAAACGGCAGGTTAATACCCAAGCATGTGAAGTGAGTAAGTAATTAGAGGTCTAGAAAAAGCAAAGGATATTATAGGGTGAAAAACACCTGGTCAGGATATGAAGACGTAGTTCTTCTGCTCCGTGCTCGTCGTATGAATAAATTTAAAGTTTCTGTTTTGACAAAAAATAAGGGGGGGTGTATAAGGGTTTGATTAAAATGCCAAATGAAAAGCAGGAGAGTAGACATCCCTGCATAGTCCCTCCATGCGATGTGACACGTGAGGAATGAAACATGACAGGGGATGCTGTTACAGTATAATAATCAAGCATGGCATGGTGTGATGTAGCACTGAAGCGGATTCTTTTCCCTAAAACTGCATTTCCTTTATGCCAAGGCTTTACACCCAATTTGGAGCCAACGCTGCCAGACAATTAGTTTGTCTCTTTTTTGTTTTTGATTGTATTTAATGTTATTACATTTTACTAAATTTAAGGGACAAATATCACTTATATTGTAGCATCTGTCAACATATTGTTTATATATCATATAATAGCACATAAGACGGAGTGCCGTTGTGCCGTATATCAACACGGTTATGATGCGGTCATATAAACAAGGGCGCTGCTGATATTCACTACAACAGCAATCTCGAGTGCGATAACGCTTTTACACGACAGTTCTACAAACCAATTATTAGCAACAGATTATGATTTGTTTGTTTATTTAAACAAATATTATGTTCCACCAGCACATATCCTTCCATAAGTAGTTTCAAATTCTTATTAAGGTGGCGTAAAAAAAAAAAAGTGGGGAGGAGAATAAACCATGGAGGTGGTGAACAGTCCTGAAAACCTTATGAGATTTCCTGTGGATTTCCACTTATTCTGCTTTAAAATATCAGCTCTGTTAACGTCCGCGGTTTCTGAGGTTGAATCCCAAATAGCGTTTAATTCGATTCAGTTCAATTCAATCCAATTTTATTTGTATAGCGATTTTTTTTAACAATGGTTATTGTCGCAAAGCAGCTTTACAGAATCAAAGGAACTCGTCCTCATTTGTGTGATAACAGATAGCAGGAATTGTTGTGGCGTCATCCTGTGTTTTAGGTAGCTAGAAGTCCTAGAAACTAGTCCTCAGAGAACAGCTGTCTGCATCATCCGAGGCCAGGATCGTCTTCATGGTAAAGTGAAAACATCCCTAAACGTGAAGCTATGTAGCGTGTATTATCCCTTGTACACACTACAGGGGATAGAAAAGTAAAATTAGTTAAAAAGTAGTTAAATTTCAGTCTTGTGTTAATTAGCATTGTGGCTCATGTTAGGCGTGAACAAAACAACACAGATTCGGTTTAGAGGCGATTCAGAACGACTTAGAAGGGATTATTAAGGAGACAAAGTGTTGTTTAACATGACAACGTTATGAGATGGGTTTTCTCGCTGAAAGCGCATCAGTGACTGGTTTTGTGTGTGGGTTTTGGCAGGCAGCTGCTCTCCCCTCTTTCCTGAACTGCAGACCAACAGTTAGTGCAATTAACATACATTAGAACACCTGTGACATGGATGAAGTTAAACATCACAGTGCTGTTATGCTCTATTATCACCACTCGTGGAATGCCTTTTGTTCAGTCCAATTTCTCAGTCGGAACTAGCTGGAACTAAATGTATAATTGTAATTACGTGACGATGACTTTCACCATCGAGACAATGTTGTTTACTGAACATTCTAATGACTTTGATAAAATGACGTTGAGAAACAATAAGGATGCAAATACAGTCTCAAAATAATGCAGTCGTAACCTTGATTCTGAACATTTATGCCGATTAAAATCCATTCGCACAACATAAGATCATATCCATGGTCACTTTTCTTTTTTTTTTTTTCTTACAGGTTTATAATTATGATTGGAGATTGGGTGGATACAACAGCTTCCCGCACACCTTGTGTGTATCTATTGTCACACACCTCTGTGTGTCGTAATGCACCTCTCTGTTTCATTTTCTTTCAGAAATATTACCATGGAATATTATTCCGCTGTCACAAAACAGATCTCAGATATTATTCAGTTTCTTCTTTTTTTTTTCTTCTTCTTCTTCTTTTGGCTAATTTCCAATTCATTATTTAGTTACATTTTTTGTTGTTTAATTGGAGGAGTTAGTTTGTGGTGCTCGTTGTTCGTTCACTTAATGCCTAGTCAGTTTATGTGGCGCATCCACTGTGCCACAAGTCACCGTGTATGATCTGTTGCTATGGAAACCACAACCAAAGTGCAGACACTTGACTTGTTAAATAGACACACGAAAAAGTTTTCAGTTGCGTTTTCAGAAGTCTAACTTTCGCCGCGCTCGGTTAAACAGACCGCACGTTGTCGGCGGATGACTGCGTGCTTTTAATGAAGCCCTTTTAGATCAGGATGAGTTACGGATGGGGCGACTTGTCATCCTGGCAGTCGGCACCTTAATCATTTCTGTGTCACGGTTAATGAGTGATAGCAAGCAGGAGCTGGAGTGAACTAGACTTTTATTTGCACCGACAGTTTTCTTTCAGATTTCTTTGTTAATCTAGTTAAGACCGGTTTAGGGAACAAACATGCTGGAGGAATCGAGAGAGGAAATGTGGATATGCCCTGGAGATCAGGTATTAATGTCACGAGCGTATTTACTTGATCTTCAGAAATCCGTGCAGTCACGTCGCTATGTCAGCGTTGTTGATGAAGGTGTTGATGTCTTCTAGGTTGTATTCTGGTGCGTGTGTGCGTGAGTGTGTGAGTGTGTGCGCACGTGTGATTTGACAGAAAAGTTGCAAAAGCTGTTATTTCCCTTCCTCCTTCGGAGTCAGTTGTGTTTCCTGCTGAGAGCCAGCTTCTTTATTTCTTTTAAACAGAAGTATCAGACATGTATATACTAAATATACTCAGGGAGTGAGTGTTCTTAATAATTGTATTTCCATGCATTTTTGTTGTTGTTGTTCAGTTGGTTGCTTATCCTAGGCTTTTACTATTCCAATATTTGTATGTCTTTATTTTTTTATGCCTCAACCGCTAAATGATAAAGTTTATATGATTAGATTTTCAGTTTGTCTGTCCGTTCTCCTGTTGTATGATATTATTGCAAGTTATTGTTATTGTTATTTCATATATTTTGTTTTATTGTTCATTATTTTTATTGTTACCTCAAGAGTGGTTGAATGTTTATACTAGTGATCTAGAAGTCGTTTTTGTCTCCCAGAATGTTCCTTCAGTTGATCATAGAAAGCAATAACAGATTGTTTAAAATGGAGTTAAATCAAAATAGGACATACTGTATGAGGGGCGTTCGAGTCAAACCAGGACTTTTGACGGTGAAGAATAGCAGAACTCAGTTCTAAGAGTTAAAAAACTTCCTTTATTTCTCGATATAAGCCCCTGCTACACTAATGCACTTATCCCAGCGCTTCTGTGAGCTCCTTTAATGACCCAAACATGTGGAAATGGCTTGGAGCGAGGTCAGGACTGTACAGGGGACGAGGCAATAACTCCCAGCAGGATTCCTGTAATGTAGAAGTGGTGTTGGTGAATGATGGTGTGTACAGTTCCCACAGACAGATGGGTCTCGTCCACAAGTCGATTTTCAAGGATCAGACGTTCCACTTGCTGAATGTTCACGGGAACGACTGCAGTGGGCTATAAACCACCTTGGCCAGGATCTCATTTAAAACGTTTGCGCCATCTAAATAATTTACAGCGTACGTCTTCTGTAAATCTCGATCGCTTTTACACCTTCATTGAAAAGAAATTTTATAGCAAGTCCCGGTTTGATTTGAACTCCCCTCATGAATAATAACATACTGTACCTTACATGTTCTGATGTAACGGCAGACATAAAAAACATATCAAGAGCTTGTTGAACATGCTTTCTTATGGGTCAGAAGGCTTTTTAGGCTTGCATTTTCAAACTTATTCATCTCCTATACTGCTTAATCATGTATTCAGGGTCGCGGGGGGCCCGGAGCCTATTCCAGGAGACTTGTGGAGCAAGGCGGGGTACACCCTGGACAGGGTGGCAATCCATTGCAGGGCACACACACACACACACACACACACAGTACGGGCAATTTGGAAACGCCAGTTAGCCTAATCTGCATGTCTTTGGACTGTGGGAGGAGACCGGAGTACCCAGAGGAAACCCACAAAACACGGGGAGAACTCCATGCAATCGAACCCGGGACCCTAGCGGAGTTCCATTTACTCCGTTCCATTTACTTGAGTAACTTTTTGGAAAAAAAATTTACTTCTATGAGTAGTTTTACTGCAGCATACTTTTTACTTTTACTTGAGTAGATTTGTGAAGAAGAAACGCTACTCTTACTCCACTACATTCGGCTACACTCGACTCGTTACTTTTCTAACCATTTATTGTAAACATGCCGCTGGTAGATCCACGCCTGACTGTTTCACCAATCAGACGCAGAAACAATGATCACATGATCAGTCAATGCCACACAGAGTTCTAGCAGCAGACACGTCTCTAGAACAACTGTTAAGAGGAGACTGTGTGAATCAGGCCTTCATGGTAGAAGATCTGCTAGGAAACCACTGCTAAGGACAGGCAACAAGCAGAAGAGACGCGTTTGGGCTAAAGAACACAAGAAAGAACACAATAAAGAAAACTCTTTGAATGAGAAGGGGTGTCTAGACTTTTGGTCTGTACTGTATGTTAACTTTAATTGTACATATAATTTTATTTTAACGGTCTATGAATATATATATATAATATATTTCAGTACAGAATTTATCACCAAAACACGTTTTGTACATTTTTATGCATCCCAAAAAATATGATGCTTCACTGGCATCATATACAAAGCATGTTTCGCTTGCAAAAGAACTCACTCTTACTTGAGTAATATTTTGGATGACCACTTTTTACTTCTACAACTTCTATTTTGAAGTACAGCTCCTCTTACTTGAGTAAATTTTTTGGCTACTCTACCCACCCCTGCTAACCATTAAACCACCGTGCCACGGTTTTGCAGTTCATTGCACTGATGATGGCACGCTAAAGATCATCTTACAGTACACGTCGTATTTCCATTCCACTCTAGCAAAATAGCATATTGTACCAAGGCAGCACAAGTTGTAAACATCGGGTTTTGCAAGCAGACACCGAGGGAGAGCGGGGGAGGGGTGGTGTGGAGACATAGATACACCATGTCCCTAATCAGGAGGGAAAAAAAACTTTTTTTTTAAACATAGAGTATTATAATAAAGGCATAACATGATGTTTAGTTTTATTGGAAGGAATATGTTTCGCCAGATGGTCAACCGAGGCTTAGGTTTTGGCCAAAGTTAGTAAGCGATTTGCTGAAGATAAATGAATGAACAAAATAGAACGTTATGCCCCAGTGTTCCCAGTAGCAGCGCAATCATATGAGATCTCATTTAGCGACAGATGCTGTTTATCTCATTTAATATATATTTTTTTCAGTGGTTAGATACTAAAGCACCATCTGATATTTGGTTTGCGGCTGTGGATTTGCATTTCCGATACTGTTAGCGATGAGGTTATTACTGCGCGAGAGAGATATTCAGTATAATTGTGCTGTTGATTAGGAAGCAGTAAATAGGTGAGTATGAGCGATACACCGCTGAGAAGAACAACGGCGCTTTCACAGTGTGGCGTTTTAATCACCAATTATCGCTAAGACCTGTGGCACTCTTTTCCCTTTTACTGGTGCACTTTGTTCTTGTTTTCTCTGTCAGGAATTTATAGACTGTCCTCTTGACTCATTACGCCGTGTCCAGTGCTTTGCTAAGTTCATCGCAACCCGTTCTCATGAAAAATTCTAACATTCTGTCAATTCCCATGTATGATTGCCAGATCGAACGGCATAATGATTCTCTACAACAGACCGTTATGTAATAAGGTTATTATATCTGGGCGTGGGTGATGATATGGGCCAGTAAAATTTTTGATATTCCAGCTAGCAAAATTCAAGACGACTGCAGTTTCTATTCACAGTACAGATGTAGATTTTAAGATTAGGATATTGACATCTTGAAATTATAAGATAATTAGAATGTATGTGTAATTTTTCTTTATCTGTTCTCTCAAACCCTTATAATATTGTTCATATTGATATACGTTTTATAACTGAATTCATACTAACATGTAACTAACTAACGTAAAAATGCATGCAATTATACATTCACTGATCACCCATGAGTGTATGCCTCATGGTACTTGTGGAGTCAAAACGCCCTTTATCTCCTTCTCGATATATAAAATTATCTCAATGTTTCACTAGTGCTTGAATACCATCAAGGTAGAAAGTTTTCTCAGTATGCCAGAGCAATGATCGGACTGCCTGCTGCACGTGTGAAACGATGGCCCCCCCTGGAACTCCTTTAATGGTTTGGAGGGGGACGTAGCAGTAGCGTCCCAGGCAAGTTTCTATAATGTGCAAGCGGTGCTCTTGAATGATACTTTACATTCAAGTTCCCATAGACAGATGTGTCTTTTTTTTTTGCAAGTTATACGGTATAGTCGATTTTCAAGGTTTGAGTTCCACTTGTTGAATGTTTACAGAGAGGGCTCTGAGCCACCTCAGCCGTGTTCATCATTCGCAGACGTTCTGCCTTCTTTAAAACGTTTGCCTCAGAGTCTCATCATTGTACTGTGCTTGAAGTCTTCTGTAAATGTCAATCGTTTTATTCCTTCACTCAGCAAAAAAGTCCTGGTTAAGTCCTCATATGTTTAATAGCGAAAGTATTTCTATACAAAATGTAATGAGAGCTCGCAGTATTGGGAGTCAGCCATAAGAAACACAGCTTTCAATGAGACTATTTAAAAAAAAATTAAAAAAAAGGCTTCAGTTTGCTAGGGAGCATAAATTCTGGACTTTGCAGCAATGGAAAAAGTCTGATGAGTCGAGATTGACCCTATCCCAGAGTAATGGATCCCAGCAAACATTTTGATGCAGCGCCGACGTCGTGTCCCCAGCTAGGGGACGTTATTAATTGGTTGGCATAAAATTAGGGTTTTACCAATTAAGGCATTAATTGGTAAAAATATGACACAGAACATTTCCTAAAAATGCATTCAGAGACATTGTACACGTCTACAGTCGTCTGGGGTTGCATGTATATGTTACTTTGACTTTTAGCTAAGTGTTGTTGAATATTTGCCTTCAAAGCAAGCATTTGGACGATTGACGACCCTCTATGACAGCTGTTGTGGATCAGACGATGTCAAACACGTCCGTTCAACGTTAACTTTTAAACTATTTTTCAACCATGATGGGACGTGCCGGAGGGACGTCATTTCAACGGTCCAGATGTGTGCTGGGATGTGTCAGGGTGAGAAGGGGAGTGTTATGATCTGGGGTTGCTTCAGTCGCTCAGGTCTAGGCTCAGCAACGTCATGTGGCAATAAAATGAAGTCAGCTGACGACCTGAATGTACCGAAAGACCACATCATCACGTCCCTGTAGTTTTTCCCTCCCTTTTGGAACGGGCATATTCCAGAATTCAAACTGTGAAAGAATCATTTTCACACTTGAACTGGCCACCACACTGTGCGCCGTAATAAATGGTAAAGTTGAAAGAAATATTAGAGTGCGCAACCAATCTTTTACGTTCTTTTGCCCAATCAGTGTGCATTGTTTAAATAATTGCTAAATTAATGACTGCCGTCGCTCGGTGCGCTACCTGTTCTGGCTGCCATGGCAACAAGCACCATGTTTGCTTGTTTGTGTTGAGCTTTTTTCTTTTTTTCTTCCTTTCTTCCTTTCTTTCTCTCATGCCCTGGTCTGTTATTGGCTTGTTATCTGAGTGTTATTCTTGATTACTTGCCTATATACACTCTGTTGTGTCTGAGTTTCTTTGTGAAAGGTCTTAATGGTGTGCATTTGTATATTTTTGCACAATACTGCTGTCTACTGTTTATTTTCCATTTTGTCTTTTAGATTACTTTAGTTTATTGCAGCTTTTTCTGTGTATTGAGCCACGCTATGGACTAGACTTTGGATTTCTCTTCGATTCACCCTAATTATGTTTTTCATCATAACTAACCGAGTGTCTCTTTACATAACATCTACATCAGTTTTTTTTCTTTCTTTCTTTTCTTTTCCCCCTTTCTGTTTAATAGCAAGTGTTGAGTTTGTTCATGATGATTGATTACTGGTTGCCAGATTATAATGTTATAACACCTAGTTCGTCAAGTTGAGAGGTAAAAATTAATAATTTTTTTAAATGTCTCAACATCAATACACACAACAGGGAGAACAAACTATCCCCGAGTGACAATCTCTTTTTATAGTTAGTTAATCCTAATATTTATAATACTGAGATCATAAATTTTTATCATATTAAAATAGCAATATGGAATTTCTTTTAAAACGTCTTTAATATGATGTGTTTACAGAACAGATCCAATTAGACCAGGATAAACCTAAACTTAAACGAATAACAGTGTCTTTCTTGTTTTGTGCCTAATTAATTCTTAATTGGCTTACAAAGGAGTCGAGTCTCATTAAGGCCTAATTGGCAGTATGACCCAGTAATGAACGCCTCTGGTCTGTCAGCGCTCACAGGGTTAATTACCTCACTCATGTGATGTCATACCTGACAGATCATCGTTGAATCGCAGAATAAGAATCATGCTATAACCCCCAGACGTTGTCAGTAACCTGGGTGATGTAGGAATACACGCACACTTGTTTATTCGCGCAGGTTCGTGATCATGCAGAAGCAGTGCAACGAATAAAATAATGAAAAATCACGATGATTTTAGGCTGCTGCTTTCAGCCAGGCGTTATTGAATATTTCAGGAACTGCTGATCAAAAACCGAGCCTCTGAAGCCTGGGAAATGTGACCGTCGTGACAATTTCATCAGTGTAGTCATCCGGACAGTTATGTAACTGGACATAGTCAAATTTCAGTCGAATTCCCTCGACGTAATCTAACGGGAAGTAGCAGCCGGAGAAGGATCGTGAGCATCAACTACCTGAGCCTACATCTCATTACAGAAACCCTCCATCTCCCTTAAGCGAGAAGCGACCTTGTCCTCACTCCTGTCCCAATGCAGCTGCTGTAAAATAGAGCAGCTAGCTCGGTACTCTAGTCGAACTCACTTTCCACGTCGATAACTCCTCTCAGGGGTGGATGGCTTGGAGGGACGAGAGGGGAGAGATACAAATAGAAAGATGAGGTGGATCGGAATGAGAAAGTGCAACAGTCCTGCTAGGCATCGCATTTCTTCCGTAAGGAATGTGAAGGTACTTTTTCGACTGTTAGTCTGCAACAATGAGACTAGACTTTCTGGTTCCGTTGTCGGGCGTCGTCCGCTAAAATGCCCCCCTGCCGCAGATTGCCCCCCTTTAGAATCTCTGTGGAATATTATATTAGAACACAAATTTATAGGTTTATCATTTATAAATTGCAAATTAGACCATGTTCTATAGGGAGAAAAGCGTCAAAATTATAATTTTTTCATATACACCATGTATTTTATATTGCGTATTTTATAATAAAAATCGTTCCGTAATTTTTCATCATCAATATTTATTTACTGCAAACATTTTATTTCATGACAAATCCCTGTAAAATAAATGTGCCACAAAATAAACATTATATGAGAATTTGTATTAATGGTCTCGACATCTGTCACGTGCCTAGGGTTAATTATAATAGTAATATCATATTTGATCATAATAAACCTATGAATTTTTGCTCTAATATAATATATAACATGGTGACGTTAATAGAGACGTCACCATGAGAAGAGAATGAGGACGGATAGTGCTAATGCTAATCGGTGTAGTTAAAAAGATGATTTTTGACGTGGGTGTGTGTAAGTGTCGTTCACTTATAGGACATCATCATGGTAATGGGATCAAACAATGCACGAGACGAATCACGTTAATACAGTAGGATTTCATTAACTGCACAGGTGTAGACAGTCACTCATTACCTGCTCATTCTCCAGCTCAACAAACACGAGTGCATGGTATAACACAGGGGTCGGCAACCTCAAACACTCAAAGAGCCATTTGCACTCGTTTCCCACAGAAAAGAAAACACCGGGAGCCACAAAAAACTTTTGACATCTAAAATGAAGATAACACCGCCTATATCGTTTTGTTACCTTTAGGCTTTTTTTATGTATAAAAAAAAAAAAAAAACTATAGTGTGTCGCATTAATGAGAGCAATGAACTGCTACAGACAAAACGAAATTTTATTTCTGCATGCAAAAACTTTTTGAACGCTGGGTTGAAGGTTCCTTTCAAGTAAAATACTCAGTGTCTATTTGAGTCCGGCATCTTTATGAACTAAAAACACGAACTTAAATTATCGTGAATAAAACTGCGGCTCGAAAAGTAAATAAATCGCGTTCCGGCGGGTGTCGCACATCGGCGGTTGAGCGGCAAAAATTAAACACATTTTATTTTAATGTTACAAGATCACCGAACGAACTAAATCTTTTTTTTTTCCAAAGATGCACTAGACGGATGAAAGAGCCACTGAGCCGCGGGTCGTGAATGCGACCCCTGGTATAGTGAATTCGATGTCCTGGTATCGTATCTGATCTGTACTCCAGTATTCCATGTCCAGTGGGTTCTGTTTGAAAGTTGTCCGTGTACGACTTGGGTTTGTTTCAAACATGAGCGAATGTGCGAAAAGGCAGCCGCTCGAACCTGTTCTCGGCTAAGAAACCTAAAGCCTGATATCCAGTCGCCTGGCGTGGCCTTACTTTAATTTCCTCTTGTCCCTGACGGGGAACAGCGAGGCGTGTTGGCAGCCCCGGGCCCGCGTGCTACGACGGACTCAGCAGGGCTTCCGCATCAGAGGGGGCCATATGGTTAGGGAGGTGAGAAGGTCCTTGAACGCTCGTAAAGTCCGTGTGTGGAAGTGAAGTGCTTCTCAGGCAGCACCAGCACTCCCTGTTGCTCCCTTCAGGGCATATTATGGCTCCACAACATCTGCTGCCTCACACACACTTACCTCCGACTATCTATGGCTGCACTAAACACCCGAACAGCAGATCGCCGAACCGAAGACGAGAGGAAGGAAAGAAAAAAAAGGGGATGAGGACCAAATGGACGAGAGACAGGAAAGAAAATCGGGCATGTTACTGTATTTATTCGACAAGTTCCGCCAACTCCGTTGTTAAACTGTAATGTAAATACAGCTAATTTAACAAACTTCATGATGGGATTTTATTTAAAAAACGATCGCGAGTGGCTCTCAGAGTCGACCGCGAGGGACACGGCTGTAATATATTCACGCTCGTACTCTTTAACTCGCAATGAAAATGAAATTATGCATTAATGCTACTCTTTTATTCCCTCCTACGTGCTGCTATTATGTGAATGGATTAGTATATGGCTCGCAATTAACGATCATTTCCCTTTTGTAGCGGAGGACATTTGGCCGATGCTTCAGAGAGGTGTGCGTGTCTATGTGTGTGTGTGTGTGAGAGAGACTGAGGATGCAGATGAATATGAACGAGCCCGAGTTGTAGAAGAGAAGAGCAGTGAGGAAGAGGAGATGATGCTCCGACCGTAGCGTGAGAAGAGAGAGCTGCGTGTTTGTGCGGAGGTGGAGCAGCTCGGGTCTGTGCGCTGTTTCTGTTCACGTACAACTTAACCTTGACTTGTGGAGTGAGGCTTTGATTACACCCAGTGGTGTATGGTGTGCTCTGTGCAAGGGCTTATGGGTAATTTAATAAATGGTAACACTTTCTCTTCTCTTCTCCTTCTGTTTCTTCTCCTCCTCTCCTTAATTTTCTACTCTCTTTCTGTTTTATGCTATTCTCTTCCTTTGCATTCTTTTCTCCTTTCATTTCTCTTCTCTTCCTTTCCTTTTGTATTCTTTTCTTCTCTTCTGGGTGTTCTTTCGTTCTTCCTCTCTTCTCTTCTTTGTCTTCTCTTCTTTCCTCTTCTCTTCCCTTCTTTTGCATTCTTCTCTTTTCTTTTCTCTTCTTTTCCTTTGCATTCTTTTCTTCTCTTTTTGGTCTTCTTTCTTTCTTCCTCTCTTCTCTTCTTTTTCTTCTCTTTTTTCTCTTCTCTTCCTTTGCATTCTTCTCACTTTTCTTTTCTTTTCTTCTCTTGGTTTCTCTTTTTTTCCTTTCCTTTGTATTCTTTTTTTCTTTTTTTGGTATTCTTTCTTTCTTTCTATCTTCTCTTCTTTTTCTTGTCTTCTGTCCTCTTCTCTTCCTTTTCATTCTTTTCTCTTTTCTTTTTTCTTCTCTTCCCTTTTTCTTCTCTTCTGTTCTCTTCCTTTACATTCTTCTCTTTTCTTTTTTCTTTTCTTCTCTTCTATTCCTTTGCATTCTTTTCTTCTCTTCTCGGTCTTCTTTCTTTCTTCCTCTCTTCTCTTCTTTTTCTTCTCTTCTTTATTTTTCGCTTCTCTTCCTTTGCATTCTTCTCTTTTTTCTTTTCTTTCCTTCTTTTGCATTCTCTTCTCTTTTCTTTTTTCTTATTTTCTCTTCTTTTTCTTCTCTTTTTTTCTTTTATTCTCTTCCTTTGCATTCTTCTCTTCGCTTTTCTTTCCTTTGTATTCTTTTTTCTCTTCTTGGTATTCTTTCTTTCTTTCTTTCTTCCTATCTTCTCTTCTTTTTCTTGTCTTCTTCTATATATATATATATATATATATATATATATTTTTTTTTTATACAGTAAATCTAATTTATTCTCACTCATTGTGGTCTCAATGGCAAAGAGATTCATGAAAAACAAAAAATCCTTGGTTATAAAAAAAATAAATAAATAAAATAAAAATTGCGTGTGCTGGAATCGGTTATTTTGGTCTTTCTGCAGTACGTGTTAGCAACACGATCGTTTTGTGGGTGTCTAAATATGATTAAAGAGAAAAGAGATAAGGTAGAGTAAATGAATGGCACACATGCTAATTTTCATTACCAGGAATTGTTATGACTTGTTATTTATTCTCTGAAGCAATTAATTGTCCTCCCTGTGGGCACAAGGAAGAATACTGTCAGCGTGTTTTTGGTTTTTTTTTTTTTTTTTTGGTTGCGCTAGCCGAGTACACACATGAAAACGTCTTGTACATGTGTTGTTAAAAGATAAATCAACATTTTTTTTTGTTTTGTTACAGTAGTAACACAATATTGTCTGGAATTCCAGCTCAGACTTTCTCTCCATTTCAGCTCTCAGCAGAATAAAGTCGTTCAGGCCTTGATTACCTGGCCAGGTGCACTGAGAGCGGGAATAAAAATGGAGATTAAAATGGAGATTGGCTGGAGATCCCTGAGGACCGGGTCCAAACACTAGCGATATAGTCCTGGTATAGTGTATGTAAATAAGGGGTTTTGTGCTGGATAAAGCGTTATATCGCCTCAGCGGCGCACAGAATCCATTACATCTTTCGTATTTCATCAGCTCTTCCAGCTGAGACACAGATTCTGAAGAGCAGATGTGAATTCCTCTTCTGGGACCAAGAGTTCAAGCGCCGTTTGTACCGTATACCATGGCAGGCCTGAAGGATCCAGGAGAACAGTCGACCTTGCTGTCATTGGCCACTTTCTTCTGCGAGGAGAACATCGAAGGAGATTAGATCTACACCGATTTAGGGCGTCGCCGAGGCCAGTCCATTGGATCTGATCCCTCCAAAAAAAACAAAAACAGAACAAAAACGTCAATGCTGGCCACAACGATAAAATCATTCAATATTGGTAATAGCACGCCTTCAGGTGGGAAGAGATTTTTCCCTTATTTCGGTTTTCTTGTCAATATACAGTATATATATCCCTTTTTTCTGTTTTCTTGCCAATATATATACTGTATATATATTGACAAGAAAACTGAAAAAAGGGGAAAAATTTCTTCCCACCTGAAGGCGTGCTTTTTTAATATTGAATGATTTTATCAAGGGCAGTATGTATATATATATATATATATATATATATATATATATATATATATATATATATATATATATACAGCTTTGCTATTGCTCGCTCCTGAAGTGCCTGAGAAGACGCAGAGGATGGGTTGGAAGCAACCAAGCTTCACACAGGCCCAGGCAGGAGTGTTATTCCTTGCTGGCCAATTACATTGAATGAAGAAAGCCAAACACTTGATCATGTTTTATCACAGTTAGTAATTTTAATTCATCATTATATGATATGATGTTTGAGGAATCGTACTGGCCGGGTTTGATTATTTCGCAGTTTACAAACACCCCATCGAGCTGTAATTTACGCCGACGTCTGTAAGCCATGTTTCATCCAAACGCACCATCCATGAGCGAGATGATCCGCTCAAAATATAATTACATCTCAGACTGATTTGTTCTGCCCAGAAGAAAGAAAGTAAATAAAGGTGCATTAACCTGTTCAGGAGAAAGTGTATATTCTTATTATCTGTACCTGTCTATCTTTAGAGCTTGTTAGCCGTGTAATATACGATTAGCCGGCACTCGTCATTCACCTGTATATTAAGTAATTTTGAATACGCTCCGTGCGTCGAGATGAAGACGCCGAGCGGTCGCAGGGTAAAAAGCCTAACACGTTGCTCTCACATTCCATCACTACAACATCCTCATTTTTTCATTTTTTTTTTTTTTAAGTTTATTTGGTCTTCAAAATTTCCAGACAATACACTAAAGCCAAATATAAAACATAGTGTTCTGTTATAAAAAAAAAAGATTAAAAAGTTGCTCAGGATTTATAATTGAATGCAGATTTCCTCCATTATTAACCATATTGTTAACGTTATTAACCTCTCGAGACCTGCACTCTCTGTACCGTTGTGTACTTTGTAATATATCTTCACTCTTTCTCTGTATTAGCACCTGTTAACGTACAAACTTATTATCTCCGAGAGAGAAGAAAGTTCTAATAGGAAAGGAATAATAGTCAGAGGATGGTATAAGGCTATGTACTGTAAACTATGTAATGAGGGAGGAAAACTGGTCATGTCTTCATATGAGGACATTCAGGTCTCAAGACTGATGATAGATTGTGGCTTCAGTGATTAAAATGATTGATACATCATCCTACCACAAATCTGAAATGTACAGTATGATGTATGATCCAAAACACTGTAGTGTTGCTGTCTAGTGTGTAAGGAGAGCTAGCGCTTAAAATGGACATCAAAGGTGACATAGGAGGCATATAACAGTACTGTAAGGCAAAGTGACTATTTTTATTGTTTTAGACAGTCTCACTGGACTAGAGTGTGTACATGCAAAAAAAAAAAAAAAAGAAAAAGTTCAGGATGTTTTTTTAAGGATAAAAATGCTTCAGGATAGTAGGTTTGAGCAATACATTTTTAAGTCAATTTCATGGCCTTCTAGAAGCAACAGATCCACTGCGTTGGATAAAAGTGTTATTTCTTGATGATATCCTCTACTGTAACATATTTAGCAATAGAAAATAGAAAATTACTAAAATAAAATAGAAAAAACGGCTGACTGATCCTCAGTGTTGAGCGCTTAGTTGTGTTTTAACTTTTACACGGCTGAACAATGAGAATGGCATTGTGAATAAACTGCCTGAATACACACGATGAAAAACGCCTGTGAGAAATGTCTTTAAATGGATTGAACTTTAGGGGGTTAAAAAGGGGGGTATTTTCCAGCCATTTTTCGGCTTCTGTGGTTTCGATGCACGTCCACAAAGGGATGTTCAGGATGGTTGATTTAAATTTCTACAGTCATTGAAAGACAGTCATTGTGTGAAAGAGACGGATATTCAAGCATGCCAGAAAGCAGCAGGATCTGAGTTGTACTTTAGCTGGAACACTAAAAGACATGTAATATTATATGTTTATAATAATCGGTTTACAGAATATTTACACGTGAATCTGACAGCTGCAATCTGTTTGCTCAGGCATACTATAACACAAACACACCAACAACAAAAAAAAAAAACCCAAAAAACACTATCCGCCTTCTTCCTCATAGGTAAACTTAAGCTCCACCTGGTGGAGTAATGCCGTCATTTCTATTAGTCTGTATTAATGCGCTATTAGCTAGACATATATTACGACATGTATTAGCTCTTTCAGGATTCCAGGGAAGTAAAACACCGGACTGGGCAGAACATTGGAGGTTGTAGTTACCCTGTAAGCTAACTTGCTCCTGATACGTTTAATCCATTGGTTTTAATAACAAAAACAGAATACTGAAATGCTGGTTAAGTCTGTAGTAGAGTTGAGTTGAGTTGCATGAACCATAAAATGTCGCGACAGGAGATTCTAAAGCAATATTCGGACGGCATTCCATTTACAGTACATACTGTAGGGTCATCACATCATTTCCTTTCTTACAAGTCCTCCTCTCTGACTTCATTTCCATCCGGATCGGCCATGTTGATGCTGTTCTGTCTGGGGGCATGTCTGTGATTTTCTACGCAGATGTCACCTTGTGATGGGGGGGTAAAATAATTGATTGTTTCCGTCTGCCGTATTCAGGCGTGTACAGTAATTTATGGATCAGTGACCTTCCCTCAAATATTAACCCCTTCCTGAGTCATGAAACAAAAAGCAATGTGACTTTGTGTTTATTGCTTTGTTGTTGTTTTTTGTGTGTGTGTGTGTGTGTGTGTCTGGAACTCAACCCTTTAACAGCATGATGTGAAGACAAACCTCCAGGAAGCTGCTAGAAACTGTGTTTATTTTATTGCTGTCCTGATGCAACTTTTAGCTCTGAGAAGACAAAATTTATTACCGAAATCCTCTTGATCCCTAGCGACTAATCCTGTCTGGACAGAGCTTAAGACTACTTTACAGAGAACCAGAGGTTAAACTTAGTGAAACTCTGGCACCCTTCAACAAGTAGCTCTCCATAGTGAAGAATAGACACATTTTTACATTTATTTTATATATATATATATATATATATATATATTTTTTTTTTTAACTTTGTTTTAGCAATAGCAATAGAAATTTTAGTAAAACATTAAATAAACACTTCTCATTTCTCTCTTACTGGAATAAATGTATTCCTATCCATTCCTGATCCGAGAACAGCCCTCTCCTGTCTCTTTAATTCAGACTTTCATCCACTGGGTCTCAGGGTGCGGAAGGGGCTCCAGGCGGATTGGCTCGCCATTTCACACACAGTAAAGAATCTAATCAGTCAGAGATGAGAGTGAATTCTTGTAACCAATCACAACGCAGAAGGTGGGATTTGTCTGAAAAGATGGGTCTCAGAATTGCCGGGGAAAAAAAACTTCTTCCTCTTCTTCTTCTTCTTCTTCTTCTTCTTCTTCTGTATTTCCAGCAGATCAAACGCTTCAGAGCAGGAAGGACCAACCACTATGATTAAATGCTTTCTGCATACAAACAAAAAACTTACGGGAACACGTGCGGATTTCAGACTAAACCTAAGTTCTATTAAGTAGAATAATAGCGGTAAGTAACATATTCTGGTTCTAAGTGTGTTCTCGGTTTTTGCTAACAATGTACGCAGTCAGTAGCATAATTATCTGTTGGGCGTTTTCCTGTACAGTTAGAGATCCATGTGCAACAGTTGTCGTCTCAGACTAAACTAGAGGTCATGATTCCAAAGAAGTCATACATTCAATGTTTCTTCCACACTTACTAACAATCATCAATCTGCCTGAATGTTTGGCTAACTGACGCGCCATCGGAAGGCGACTTTTTGCACCTGCTGGATCTGGACGTCTTGTGGAACTTTGTGGAAAGGAGTCTAAAGCGACTAAGTCAGTCTCTAACTCTGCATGAAAACAACATTTTCCCCAAATCGAGGAGATGATTTATAGTTTACAGTTAATAGCCAGCAGCTTGTTAATAATATTGCATTAGCTTTGCTTCGTTTTTTTGCCAAACGTATTATGAAGCTGGGATGCACTGATGCTGCTCATCAGAAAGCAGCGATTCATTAAAATGCCCAAATGTTTTCGATGTTAATAGCTTCAGAAAATGTCCTTTTAAAAATAACGGGAAAATGCACCCAGCGTCCCTCGCTCATGAAGCTCGAGACGAGACGAACGGGTTTATGAGTAAATCGCTCATAGGAGTTTTTATACAAGAACTTTGGTATTCGGGACGTTGCGATGAACGCCGTCGCAATCAAAAACACACCATCATGCAAGATCTCTAGGTCAGGGACTAGGAGTACTTTTGGGAATATTTTGTTTAAAAAAAAACATCTAATAAATAAATTAAATAAATAAAATTGTATCTTTAAAAGCAAAAAACAACTATAATTTATAGTATTGGTCTTAATTAAGAATAACAAAATAAATAATTAAATTAGGGAAAAACAGACCTGTTGATTATGACAACAAAAGTGAACAACTTTGATCGAGAAAAAGTCAAAGGAACCTTTTTTTTTTTTTCCGAGCATTTATGCCTATTAGTATCCAACGTTCGACCACTTCCATGGTTCTAGTTTCTTTCATCCCGTAGGTTTGGTATTAATATTGTTTTAAAGTTTTTATTTTTTATTTTTTATGGTGAAATGGTGAAAGGTTGAATAATTGAAGAGTATTGGATGTATAGTTCATGCAAGTTGGAGAAAAGGGAAAGTGGTCTTTTAAGTGGTAGTTGACAACCTACAAACTGTACACCTTTACAAGCTCATCATGAGTACTTATGATTTGTCCTGTGAGATCCCAGTCCCCATGCATGCACCCACTTTAGGGTGCAAGCATCTTCTCTCAAGCATTCCTAATAAAAGAATTCTACGCATCGCCTGTTTATGTGTGTTATTATTCTTTTAGAAAATACTGCATGTTCAATCTGAATATCATGTTCAGATATATCCTGAGACTACCTGTGAAAAATTCTGCTGAATAGGCAGCTATATACAGTACATGCAGACATTATTCTGGTTACTGTTTTGCCAAAAGTGTGCCACACTCAGAAGTCACATTTGCCAAATAAATAAATAAATAAATAAATAATTCTAAAAATGTGATTTCTAGTTCTGGAGTGTTTAGAGGGTCTTTAATTATAGGGGTAGCTTAGTGGTTAAGATGTTGGACTACTGATCAGAAGGTCCATGATTCAAACCCCATGACCACCTAGTTGCCACTGTTTGGCCCTTGAGCAAGGCCCTTAACCCTCAACTAATCAAACATATGAGGAGTTTAAGTCTCTCTGGATAAGGGCATCTGTGTGCTAGATGGAAAGGCGAAAATGGAACATTTTGGAAAAGCTGCTAGTGATTATTTTGTTTGTTTTTCTTTCTTTTTTTTTTTTTTTTTAAAAAAAGGAAGGAATGAAAAAAAAATAGATGTGCTTCAATATTAAAACTCTTAAATGGGGAATAATAACAAGTAAATGTCCTTAACTGTAGTTAAATAAGATTAGCTTAATTAAAGCCAACAGGTATTAAAATGTTTAATCACATTGAGTATTAAAACATTTAGTCAGTATAACTCACTTATGAAATAAAGACCGAACAGTACCTGAGGAAAGAGGAAAGTGTTTCATATTTCTAGGAAAAGAAGTGCTTTGCTCCACTTTTGTTTGCCTTTCATTCTCTTCAGTATTTTTATCACTCGTGCTCTTTCTATGTACCTCCCTCGCTCCCCATCTTGCTTCCTTCTCACTCAGTGCGTTCCCTCGCTTGCTCTTCATCCCACGTTGTTGCTATGAACTTTGATGGAGTTTTCTGTTAAAGAACAGCTTGACAAAAGGACTCGCCCCAAAAACATGTTGAAGTGGATCTACCCTCTCTCTCCCTTTCTTTCTCCTTAACCCAGCTCTTTTGGACTCTCAAGTATCTTCGAGTGCAGCATTTTTGTGGCACTTGTCATACTTAAGATTTTTATTTATTTATTTTTAAAATGAGAATTCCAGACGGTTTATCACAATGTTGGTCTCACTGTTTTCCTGTGTCATTTTTCTGCAGTTATTTATATCTCTTTAATACAGGGGCCGTCAACTGCCAGGCTGTGGTCCGAATGCTGAGCTAACAAATGCGTATGTAACAAATGCAGATCACTGGACTGGATCAGAAAAATATATAAACGCAATAATAATAATGATAATAACTATTATTATTAGAAAGAAGCGGGACACTGAGAGAGCTGAAGAGGGTAGACAGGAGTACAGTGAGATGCAGCGTAAGATGAAGGTAGAGGTGGCAAAGGCTAAACAAAGAGCATGTGAGGACTTGTATCGTAAGTTGGACAGTAAGGAGGGAGAGGTGGATCTGTACAGGTTGGCGAGGCAACGAGATATAGATGGGAAGGATGTGCAGCATGTTAGAGTGATTAAAGAGAGAGATGGAAATGTACTGACAGGTGCCAGGAGGGTGATGGGAAGATGGAAGGAGCACTTTGAAGAGTCGATGAATGAGGAAAATGAAAGAGAAAGAAGAGTAGAAGAGGTGACTGTTGTGGAGCAGGAAGTAGCCAAAATCAGTAAGAGTGAGGTGAGGAGGGCGTTAAAGAGGATGAAGAGTGGAAATGCGGTTGGTCCTGATGACATTCAGTACCTGTGGAGGTGTGGAAGTGCTTAGGAGAGGTCGCAGTAGAGTTTCTGAATAGTCTGTTTTAACAAGTTTTTGGAGCGTGAGAGGATCCCAGAGGAATGGAGGAGAAGTGTATTAGTACCAATCTTTAAGAACAAGGGGGATGTGCAGAGCTGTGGCAACTACAGAGGGTTAAAGTTGATGAGCCATACAATGAAGCTTTGGGAAAGAGTAGTGGAAGCTAGGCTAAGGGCAGAGGTGAGCATTTGTGAGCAGCAATATGGTTTCATGACTAGAAAGACTACAACAGATGCAGTATTTGCTTTGAGGATGCTGATGGAGAAGGTAATAGGTAGTTGTATTGTAATTGTAGATTTAGAGAAAGCATATGACAGGGTGCAGAGAGAGGAGCAGTGGTATTGTATGAGGAAGTCTCGAGTTACAGAGAAGTATGTTAGAGGGGTGCAGGACATGTATGAGAGCTGTAAGACAGTGGTGGGATGTGCTGTAGGTGTGACGGAAGCGTTCAAGTTGGAGGTGGGTCTGCATCAAGGATCGACTCTGAGCCCCTTCTTGTTTGCTCTGGTGATGGACAGGATGACAGATGAGGTTAGACAGGAGTCTCCATGGACAATGATTTTTGCAGATGACATTGTGCTTTGTAGCGAGAGCAGGGAACAGGTGGAGGAAAATCTAGAGAGGTGGAGGTACGCTCTGGAAAGCAGTGGAATGAAGGTTAGCCGTAGCAAAACAGAATACATGTGTGTGAAGGAGAGGAACCTACACTAAGTGGAACGGTGAGGCTACAGGGAGCAGAGGTAAAAAAGGTGCAGGACTTTAAGTACTTAGGGTCAACGGTCCAGAGCAACGGAGAGTGTGAAAACAAGGTGAAGAGGCGTGTAAACGGGTGGAGAAAAGTGTCAGGTGTGTTGTGTAATAAAAGAGTATCAGCGAGAATGAAAGGAAAGGTGTACAAGACAGTGGTGAGACCAGCGATGATCTATGGCTTAGAGACAGTGGCACTGAAGAAAAGACAGGAGACAGAGTTGGAGGTAGCAGAGATGAAGGTCTTAAGGTTCCCTTTGGGGGTGGCAAGGATGGATAGGATCAAGAATCAGATGTTTTGGAGATAAAGTCAGAGAGGCCAGTTTGAGGTGGTTCAGAGGAGACATTGTGAGCATATTGGTAGAAGGATGCTGAGGTTGGAATTGCTAGACAGGAGACCAAAGAGGAGATTTAAGAGTGAGAGAGGACATGAAGTTAGTTGGTGTGAGAGAAGAGGATGCAGAGGATAGGGTTAGATGGAGGCAGATGATTCGCTATGGCGACCCCTGAAAGGGAACAGCCGAAAGACAAATAATAATAATAATAAAGAAGATGATAATAATAATATTAATAATAATACCATATACCTGTTATCACAATTCAGTCATTTGTCAGTAGTTAATCTTTAGAAATTTTATTGCATGCCGTTGTCATTATTTCATGCTGTAGCTGCTTTAGAATGGTGAAAGTTTTGGCCTCCATCAAGCAAAAAAAAAAAAAAAAAAACAGCAAAATTACCGTAGTTGGTCAATGAACTGTTCTATACATTATTAAATTCTGAAAGGACTGTGCTGAACCGTCAAATTAATAATAGATACCGTATTTGGGGGTGATGAATGGGTATCACTTAAACACCTGGTTAAGTTGCAATGCAATAACCAAATCAGCATTAGAAATCAGAATGTTTAATTGTGAAAGTAAGAGTATTTTCACGCATTATGTGCAATGATCAAAGCTAATAAGAGGAATCAGATGGATGTTAGTGTGCATGATTGTTTCTAGGCCAGGTATATATTTTAACACCAGAGTGAGCAATGAGTTGCTGTTATGCTGAAGTGTAATTGAAGGCTGAATTGGTACAGTTTGACGTAACAATATGAGGTGATGCTAAAATTGCGTAGATTTACTGTAACTCGTTGGGAGCACATTGGCATTTGATATTTTTTAAGCTTCATAAAAATGAATGATTTTTTCATTCCCGCTGGTTTCTCGCCATTTACAAACGTGTGAGATTTGGCATTCTGTCATGCTTTGTTCTAAAATGTCAGCTCAACCTGTTTTTTTTTTTTGTTTTTTTTCGGTCAATTGTCCTGCCCTTTTTACTACTGCCATTGAGTGCAATTGTGGCAATCATCTGGATTATCATTATGTTTTATATTTCATTGCTTTATCAAAAAATACAGCATGTTAACCGCTGAGCACCCGCGAGTTAAGAGTCGAGGGCTTCGCTCGGTGGCCGGATTTCCGTTCACGACCTCCAACCAAACACGGCAACAACTGATGAAATGTTTATGGTCGGGGTTCTGACGCTACCACAGCTACAGTATCAGAGGCCAGGAGTCTTAGAGGACAATATTGTCTGCGCTGAATAGAGAGGAGGAATGACATACTTTGTTTTTTCTCGTCAACCACAGTGACGCGAGCCAATCATCAGCATCTGTGAGCTCTGTCTGCCGGAGAGACCGAGAGCGCGGTTTACTCTGTTCGTGGTTGGCTGGTTGGCTTTATGTAGTTTTAAGCTCTCATATGATAGAGAAGAC